>VMDO01007351.1:0-91913 GCA_007922755.1 Pedetes capensis
AAGCATTAGTAAACTGCAAAGCTTTGTTATTCAAATATGTTATTTTAAGCAAAATGATGACTATCTGAATAGGATACTAAAATTATTCATGTTTTGCTTCAAACTGGGAAAGAATGCATATGGTTTCTGAAATCAGAACCTGGGTTCACAATCTTTAACATGAATGCTAATGATAAAGTTAATTTAAGATTCCACATCACTAAAGAAAAGTATGTTGTATCCACTATAAATTATATGTTAGTTTACTATTAGCATGTTATAATAAAGTAAACATAGGGTCAGATAAGATGCTTCCTTTTGAGGTAATTTATTGACATAATATACTATAAATATTTAGTGGAGAGATCATGAATTGAATGGTTTTACAATCTACTACCAAGCTATGTTAGCATTTTGAGACCTTTGTCAAGTGTGAATATAAATGTAGAGAACAAAATTTTGGGTGGATCTGTGTAAGAAATTGTTAAACACCCTGTGGTCTTTAGTGGTTCTGTTCTTACTTCCATAAAATAAGTATTCCCATGGCACATTCCAGTGCATGCTTGTTTTTCGAGATACTTGGAGCTTTCTTAAAACTTACCCTTCTTTATAACTCTTACATTTTAAAAAGTTTGAAAATCACTTTATTTTCACTGTCTGTTAAGTACTTATTGTCTTTTTTAACCAAAATCTTTCCTGTTTATTTCCAGTATGATTACATAACATGATATTACCATCTTGTCCAGAGATATGAAAGTTCATAGTAGCAGAATTTGCTATACAATATGATACAAAATAGCACAAAATTATAAAATATTTTATTGAGTTTATTCATGCTATTTTTGTTGTTCTAAGGCAATTACATGCATTTCCTATGGGATATTTTAATGTATCTTAAAATAGTGAAGGGCTGGGATTTAGCTCAGTTTGTAGAGCACTGCACTGCAGTCTCTGAGGTCCCGAGTTCAATTCCCAGCACTGCAAAAATGGGAGAAGGGCCTGGCAATCCACTCCCAAGGCAATCCTGAAACAGTCAGCCATTGAAAACCGTATGAGGGTCCCTATGAGTCAGATGCCGACTCAACGGCACCTAACAACAACAATATATAAACAGAAATCATAATTTTAAAGTCATTATGCTGACTTGATATTTCCTGCAAGATTTTTTTGAACAACAATAATGCACATAAATACTTAGTCTAGTTAGAATAAATATATGTAAATCAAAATATTTTGACTTTTTCCCTTTAATTTTGTGAGCCACTCTCTTCAAAGCAATTTGATACAGATTATAAAAATATGTCACTGAAATTTTAACAAAGAAAAGATCAAGAGACAGCAAACTAGAGCAGGACAAAAGGATGAATGAAGCCAGGTGAAAAATAGTGCTAACATTTTTACTTCTTTAAATGAAACCAAATGGTACAGTATAAACTTTACTGGGATCAATAATCCACTTTTATCACTGTGCTATTCTTCTCATACATAAATCAATGTTTACCATAGCAACTATTTGTAAGATGAGGAGTCTATCCTGTAAATCATATTTTGTTATCTCTCATGTAAGGGGAAACCAAATCAACATCTACCGTCACAGTAACAAATGAACAGCATGTATTTGTAGTGTGTGGGGCTCAGTTGATATACATTATTGCTTTCCTGCCATGGGCTAACAGGGTACACTAAGTTACCTGTGAGTTTGTGTCTTATGTAGGAAAAATGGAAAAATATTTGATAATAACTTTGTAGGTGTTGTTCATTGTAAAGTTGCTTAGTTATTTGACAAAATAGCAATATTTATTGATAAGATAATCAACAAATGGCCACTGAAGGGTTGTCTTAAAAATACATTGTTAGCCAGGTGCAGTGGCACATGCGTGTAATCCCAGCAACTCGGAAGAGGGAGACAGGAGTATCCCAAGTTTGAGCCCAGAGGCAGTCTGCAAAATTAACAAGACCTTGTCTCAAACAAAAAGTTAAAAAAAAAAGTGGGCTGAAGGAATAAGCCCAGTGGTACAGCATTGGCAAATCATGCAAGCATGAGGCCCTGGGTTCAAACCCCCAGAATTGGAAAAAAGAAAAAAAAGAAAAAAAAGAAAAGAAAGATAGAAAGAAAGAAAGAAAGAAAGAAAAAAAAAATACAGTGTTAACACTTAACTGTACCAAAAAACAAACATATGTAAACATTAAAGGTGATAAATGTCATCTGAAAGCAATCAATATTCACTGTATCCAAAAGTGTATATACACTGTCCAATTAATTCTATCAAGTAATATGTATCCCTCAAAATATTTATTGAGGACATAGTAGATGTCATTTAATTAGAAACAAGTACACAGAAAGGGTTCCAAAGAAAAATGTGTACAATAATGAAAGGGAATATGTTTCAAGATACTGTAAATTAACAGCACTCTAGTACACTTCTATTTAAAATTATTTTAGGCTTTGATAGTTCTTGTGGTTTTATATGTTGAATCAGTTTTTATGATATAAAATTTGAATAAGAGAAAACTTATCAAAATAAGTGGCTATATAAATTAATTATTCAAAATATTGGTTATGCCAAATAGCAAATTTATACTACTACTTTTATTCGTGCACTTAAAAATCCTTTCCAATATTTATTGGTAGTAAATTTTTACTTTAATTCCTTTATTGTATTCTATTTATCCCTTCTTGAATTAAATATATGAAAAATTTTTATGAAATCCTAAATTATAAATATCCCATATGAAGCACAATCATTTTAGTTTTAATCATATAAGTACTTTTCCATATTTTATGATTCTTTTCCTTTTCATTTATCAATATTCCTCTGTTTTCTTTTCTTTTTCATTCAACACACATTTCTTCCTTTATTAACTCTTGGGTATATCCTTTAAGAAGTTCTTCTACCATTATTTTTTTTCACTCTGTACTTCTCTTTGCCTCTCTTCTCCCTGCCACACCCTTGAATAGTTTTACTGCAATTATAGCAGCTGTGATACATTGAATTATATTCTTCAAACGAATATATTCAAATTCAAACATCCAATATTTGTGAATATGACCATATACAAAATAGTGTTGATACATGCAATCGATTTACTGTGAGATCATCAGGGTAGATTTAAAAGAACAAAACAGACACAGGGAGAGGTAGACACAAACAGAAGGAAGACAGTCTGAAGACAGAAATGATGAATGCCATGTGATGACAGAGGCAGAAAATGGAGTGAAGCTTCTGTAAAACAAATAATGCAAAAGATTATGAGTAAAACCAGAAGCTGAGAGAAACACATGTAACAGATTCCTCCTTCCCCTCTAAATAAACCCAGAGTCTTCAAACAGAGCATGGCTCTGCTGACAACTTGATTTTGGACTTCTTGCCTCCAGAACTGTGAGAGCATAAATGTTATTTTAAGCCACCCAGTTTATGGTTCATTGTTACAGCAGGCTTAGGAAACTGATATAACTGTCACTGGCCTACTCCTCAACATTAAAACCAAAATACAGAGCCCCTTCAAAAATAATGACAAGTCAAAGCAAAGATAATTCCACCACAACTTTAGCAAGGCAATATGGGCTCTCAGTGATCATTCTATCTTTGACCAGAGGCATTTGTTTCCTTTATTTCTCCACTTTAGCAATTTTCTCTCCTTGAATCCAATTACATTTTGCTAAAAGTAAAACAACAGTATTTCCAAAGTCAGAAATTGAACTGCCTAGTGAGGAGTAACTCTCAGTTTACCCAGGATCATTCTTAATTTCCACTCTCATGACTAATTGAAATGAAAAACAAGTAAACAATGCCTCTCATTTACTGGCAATAGCTAATGCCTCCATGTTCTGAATATCATTTGTACGTCAATAGTAAACATTGCAGCATTTTTAGTATTGGCTGCAGTGCACACATATGAAGTCTTTACAAAATTTCTGAATCAAAGAGTTTGCAGAAATTATATAGGAGGACATGGAGGAGAGGCTAAGAAAGAAATAGAGACTGGAGATCCAATCACTGAGGCAAATCAGAGTAAGACTAGAAACATCAGTAAGGACAAGGGAGATACTCTGAAATTAAGAATTCTCCCAATGATAAAATAAATAACATAAAGGTAGTTTGAAATCAAAGGAGACTGGACAACACGCTTTGGGGTGTTTTGCTTTGGGGACCAACTAGCAAGAAAAATCAAAGCTGGATGCTTTGATGGTTTAATCGTAATTATTTCTTCTTTCTGAAAACTACATATTATTTCTCTCAGTTTTACCTCCTTTTGGAACTTAGTAAACCTATTTGAAATATTCTCAACCTTAAAAAATAATTCCCTCACAAGAAATAAAAGTAAAATGAAGCAGCTGCGTGTTGTGGAACACACCAATAATTCCAGCAACTCTGGAGGCTTGAGGCAGGAGGATTGGGAGTTCGAAGCCAGATGCAGCCTGTGCCACTTATCAAGACTCTGACTCAAAATAAAAAATTTTATAATGTGGGGCTGGGTGCGCAGTTCAATGGTAGAACATCCTTGGTTTAATCACCCAATATTGCAAATTAATTACTAATTCATTAATTAAAAATTAAGTAAAAATAGAATAAATAAAAGGAAGCAAAACACATTTTTCTATTCATCCTACCCTTTCTAGATTGTGTCTTTCTCAATGCCAGATTGTTTTTATTTTTCAACTTTTTGAAATATTGATTCTGTGTCCACTGCTTTGCTGAACTGATTTTTTTCTTGATGCTTCAATGGTCTTTATATTATTAAACTCAATGCACTATTTGATTCTTATCTTTCCTAAGCTGAGTATGTAATCCATTTATTGTTAGCTTCCCATCACTACCCTCAAGGTTATCCCTGTTCACTTACTCATTTCATCAGTGTCTATTCCTCTCCCACACACCCTGAATCTCTTACTTTTCTCTTCTAGTTGTCAATGTCACTGAGAATTATTCTCAATTCCTGTGGGTCCAACTAGAAACTATTTACCAGTAGTTTTTAATTAATATCTCTAACCCAGAAATTTCCATTCAATTAAAAATTCTTCTATATGGTATTTATAAAGAAACTTCAAAATTGAGATCAGCAACCTAAATGTATCTCTGCTCAATATTATTGCATGTATTATTGACTGCATGAATAAATAAATACCTCTGTCCTTCCCATCACTCCACCATTTTCACAGTTAGGGCTTTTATTTTATTTTATTTTATCTTTTTTTTTTTTTGCTTTTCCCATCCATTTCAATTGCTTTATATTTAGGCCCTTTCCATCCAGTCTTGTCCCTTTGATCCATCTCACGTCCTTATTCTACTGCTGGAGTCTTAACCTAACAATACTCTGCTTGAAAATTTTCAGTGACTCTCATAGCAGCACAGAATTAACCCTAAAGTTATGGGACGACACACTATGCAGACTGTTCCAAATCCACATCTCCAACTTCTGCATCATGACACTTGCAGCTGCTTTTAGTTTTACTCCATCCTAAACTACTACTGGCTGTTTTCCAAATGTGCCCTGGTTCTCATCTGCCGTGGCTTTGAATATATTACCTCTGCTTGGACTGGCTTTCCAGTTAAGCATTGTTCAAAGGATTATCTTTTTACAGTAGCACACTTGTCAAACTTTAAGGTGATTCATATTTTGGTCTGTCTGTGTTTTCTCTGGCTTTCAAGAGACAAAATACAAAGGTAGACACTGTACCTTATTCACTTTTATGACTTCAGCCCTTAGTCCAGGTCCAAATGTAGAACAGTGATTTAAATATCTGTGGCTTATGTGCTATTCACTCTGATCTTCTGACCTCTGATATTCATAAATATATCCACATGTATACATATATAAACACAGAGACATACTGGTTATTCTACTATGGTACAAGTATAGTTTCTTTGATAATGGGTTTGTATGATGAGTAGTGATTCTTGGACATTAATATGTCTGAGGATCTTCCCAGCAGCTTACTAACTTGGTTAACCTGGATTCATCCTCAAAGGTTCTGATTAAGGAGGTTGGGTGAGACCTATGGCATCTTAAAGGCTGGCAGGTGTTTATACTATAGGAGGTAACAAGGTAATATTTGAGAACCATTGATGTAGAATACATTAGATAGGGAAAGAGGAGTATTTTCCCCTGCATTTGGGGAAGAATCAGACATAATAACCAAACTATTTTTGTATGATAATTATATGTTATTTCTCATGATTATATTTGCTTATTACCACATTCATATAGGTAGTGCAGTTATGTTAATAATTGGACTATGAGATAAGGATATGAAAATAGAAACAACTGTCTCTGTATTCCTTTCTGTAGGCTTCTCTTTAATCCTTGTCAATACATTCTTGTAATCAAGCTTATATTGAATCTATAGACAAATTTATATACAATCTATAGTGTTATCATTGTTTTTACTACTGCTGTTAAAACAAATTTATATTTCAGCAACTTTTAAAACACAGTTTTTAAAACGTTTTCTTCTGTGATCTCATTTGATACAAATAGAAGATTTTGTAAGTTAGAAATGAGATTTAATAAGTTATGAATTTTATGGTCACTTCACATATGAAGAATCTGAGATTCATAGATATGAAGAGTTTGATTGTGGTTCTATAGTTAGAAAATCTCAAAGTTGGTGCTACCACATAGTGTAGTAGGCTTTCAGATCACAGCCTATAAGACAAGGCAGATATTCTTGAACATTTATGAAGATTAGTATGACCACAGGCCACTGATGATAATCTCACCATTAATGACAATACTTGTGACTGTGAGGAATGCTGTTTTACAGCTAAACTTCTCTCACTTGGGTTTTAGCTCTATGAATTTTTATTAGCTATATGTCATTGAAGGAGTGGGTTAATATCTCAGAATAATTTAATAATCACCACCTCATAATAATCACTTGAAAAATGGAAATACAACTTTTGCAGTTTAAATAAGTTACTATATACTGAATACTAAAGGAATTACTCTACATTTATACTTATTGGGTCCTGGAATATAGTTCTAGTGATGAATAAAGATTAGTCCAAAATGAGTAAACATGAGTAGGAGGAATTTCTTTAGTTAGGATCATGATCTGATGTCATTTATGAGATAGAAAGTTGAGGAAATTTGACATGTATCATGACAAGATGATGAAAAGAGTGTTATGTGACAAAAACACAGTCAGAAATAAAGAAATCTGTCAAATAAAAATGAAATGAATTTGCAGAAAGGTAAAATTTAAACTTAAAAATGTGAAAATTCACCCTTTTAAAATGGGTCTGAAGGTTCGTTATTTAAAATAGGAAATTCCACAAATTCTCAATATCCTGAAACAGAATCCATACAATTAAGTTATTAAGTATAAATTGATTTGCTGTTTGCTTGTATGTATGTGTATGTTTATGTATACGTATATGTGCATGTAGTTTTCTTATAACTCTGTATAAGATTTATCTGAAAGGTGTAAATATTCAGAATATATACAGAACTCCAAAATCTCAATAACAAAAGAAAATAACCTTATTAAAAAGAGCAATACATCTAAATACATATTCTTCAGAAGACACAGAAATGCCCAACAGGTATATGAAATGGTGCTAAATTTCACTCACCATCATAAAAATGCAAATCAAAACCATGATGAGATGTAATCTCAGTAAGAAAGGCTATTATGAAACTAACCTAATATACTCTATACCTCATAAATATATACAATTAAAATACTAATAAAAAAGGAGAAAATGACCAAATATAATAAGTATTGGTGGGGATGTGGAATAAAAGGAACAAATGCAAAATGTTGGTGGGATTGTAAATCAGTTCAGCCATGAAGGAAAACAGAGTAGAGTGGTTTCTTAAACAATTAAAAACAGAATTATTGCCAGGCATGGTGGCCCATGCCTGTAATCTCTGTTACTCAGGAGGCAGAGGCAGGAGGATCAAAAGTTCGAGACGAGAGTTAGTATACTTTATTTAGTGATACCCTGTCTCAAAAAGTAAAAATAATGGGCTGAAGGTGTAGCTCAGTGGTCCATCACTTGCAAAGCATGCAAGCGCAAGGGCCTGGGTTCTACCCCCTGTACCAAAACAAACAAACAAGCAAAAAAACCAGAGTTATATGATCCAGCAATCCCATTCCTCAGTGTATATCCAAATGAAAGGAAATTAGTAATTATATGGAAAGGGTATCTTCACTCCATTGCTAATTTCAGCACTATTCACAATAGAAAAAAAAAAAAAAAAAGGAAGAGACCATCGACTAATGAATGAAGAAGGAAACTGTGCTACACATACACAACATGGAATAGTATTCAGTCATAAAAAAGCAATGAAATGCCGTCATTTGCAAGCACATGGATGTAACTGGAAATCATTGTATTAAATAAAATATACCAAATATAGAAAGACAAGTACTGCAGGAGTTCACTCATATATGGAATACTAAACATTTGATCTCATAGAAATTGATAATAGAATGGTGGTTACCCGTGGCTGCAGGAAGTATGGGAGGGAGAGAGAAGAAGGAAGATTGATCAGTGGGTGCTAAATTGAAGTTAGATAAGAGCAACTAGTTTTAGTGTGCGGTTTCACAGTACAGTACCTATGAATAATATATTTTACTATGTTTCTCACCAAGCAAGAAGAAAGGACTTTAAATTTTTATACATAAATGATAAATGTTTGAGGAAATAGATATATTTAACCTGATTTTACAATGTATACATGTAATAAAATATCACATTATATCCCACTAATATGTACAAGTTTGTGTGTTGTGTCAGTTAATAAATTTTAAAGGTACAGTCAAAATATAATTTATTATCAGAATAAAGGACCTATGAAATTATGATTCCCCTTCTTAACACTCAGTGTGTATACCTGTTTTCTATGTGTTTTGTATCTCTTTCCTGATATCTAGATGTCATGATTTGCTTTTAACCATTTTATGAAATTAGAAAATGCTAAAGCTAGCCTGGGGCTGGGATTTAGCTCAGTTTGTAGAGCATTGCACTGCAGTCTCTGAGGTCCCAAGTTCAATTCCCAGCACCGCAAAAATGGGAGAAGGGCCTGGCAATCCACTCCCAAGACAATCCCGAAGCACTCAGCCATTGAAAACCCTATGAGGGTCGCTGTGAGTCAGGTACTGACTCGACGGCACCTAACAACAACAACAACAAACCTAGCCTAAGAACAACAAATAATCTGATTAAGAAGAAATAAAAAATTGTCCAATGCTCTTTTTCTTCCGCACCACTGGTTACATTTTTCAAGCCTGGATCTAGAAGGGAAATGCTCATATTTTATGACGTAGTTTGATTACAAATAAACCTACTGCATCATATTTTAACTGGCACATTCACTCTCACAGACATGCTCAGATCCTCATAAATGATTCCTATTACAGTTAAAGAATTCAGTTGTCTGAGAAGATGCAATGCAGTGAGATTCTGCCTGTGAACTGGTAGCAGTTCATTCTTTTTATACTGCAAAGTGTATTCACACGGAAAAGGAATTTATGCCTTCGTTTTCTATGTGAGGTGCATGGCATCTTATTCACAGTGACAGAAAAAAATATGGTCCCTGGATATCTGCAGTAAATTTTGTTGAATGTTAACAGCAGGCTCAGATGTGTTTCCTTTCTGACCTTGTGAAGTGCTTACTTGCTTATGCATCGCTTTATACACCAAATATACGAACTGCTGCAAAGGCTTCAGTTGCTTGCACGTGGATAAATTTGAGAAAACAAATGTTGTTCAGGTCAGTTTTACCAAAGCCATTTATCTTCCATTTCTCCATGGCATCAGAAATGCATAATATATTTTATTACATTTTAAAGTGATACAGAGAAGTCATAATGCTCATTTGTTTTATGTGAATGCTTCCTGGGCTACAGTGCTAAGAAAAATTCAATCAAGCTCTCAAATCTGCTAATGTTTCCAAACAGACTTGCAGAAAAATTTTCTATCCTTGTTATCAGCTTATGAAAATTCAATTTGTATGTATATGTCTGTGTGTGCATCAATGGTATGCTATGGGGGTTGAAAATAGAATGACCTAACATAGGAAAACTCAGTATAATTCTGAAGATGTGAGGTTTTATGTTTATGTACTACTTGGTATATTTGTAATTCTTAATTTGAGAAAATGTTAGTTCTCTATCAGATGCGAAAAAGAAGTTTTTGGTTATCTTTGGAACTTAATATAAATATAAAAGGAATATAATACTAGAATTAGAGGCATTTGTGGAAAGAGCTCTATTATGTCCTTTAATCCAAATTTGAGTACATTTTTATAGTTTTCTATAAGTCTGACATCATAAAGTAAGCGACTCCTAGACTTTGATTAATTCTGATCTAATTCTGATGAAAGATTGTAGCGTTGATTCTTGATGATTCTGATACAAGGATAATAGAAAATGTGTGCTTTCTTTATTTGTAGGTATAACTTCAAAGTAAGGTTAGTGAAATTTTTTACAAATAAAAATACTCCACCGCTACTTGAGCTGCTTTCACTGATACAGTTCTCACTCAATTAATGGGCCAATTCACAGTTAATGCACAAGAAATCTAAGATAATTTTTCCAAGCAGAAAATTGAGTGAAACATAGTTCATGTTGATGATGAAATATCATGATGAGATGTTGTTTGTTTAACTTTGAAAGAAAAACATTCAATATAGAGGAAAGTCCTAAAAAGAAATTTCTGTAGGGGATAGAAACTGTGAAGAATTAAACATGCAGAAAGAAACTTTTTGATAACACTTTGATTCAGGTGAGTGATTTTTATTTTAGCCAATCACTGTTCTCAGTGCAAAGCTTCTGCAGAATCTGTTCAGGGAATACACAATACTCTCTTAACAGTTTCAATGAACTGGATCATAAACTTGGTCACCAGAGAGGAAGTCAGGAAATAAAGAAATATTTTGCAAGCTGGTTTGCTGAGTCACTTCATTTCTTGAAATCCCAGGACAGTCACTCATAGACCTGAACAATTATGTTAACACAAGGCTAATTAACACAAGGTTAACTCTCACCATGACTTTGAGACTTTTTTCAACGTAGTGTTCTAAAGAAAATAAATATTTTCATTCACTTTAACATAATAATAGCGAAATAGCAAGGTTTGTATTTTGCGTATCATTTTTTCCAGTTTAAATATGATATATACTTTTTGAAATTGAAATATATACTATGAGAATTCAAGTACTGCTATCTTTGCACATTTTAAAACATGATAGAGCCAACATTTTCTATTTATCATAGTTACATAAACTTATCACCTATTGTAAATAGCTAAATGTATATCTTATTAAAAACTACTGCTATGTGTAACAAATTATATGAGTAGACGCTAAAGGTGAACATTTCCAAGAATGTTAAGATTTTCACTCTTAATTTCATTAAGGCTTTCATTTTTATTTTTAGAAAAGTAAGGAGGAAAAGAAACTGTAATGAAGGTGTGAGTATGAGCAGTGCACAATGACATCCATGCATGAAAATGCTATAAAAGGCCAGGTAAAGTGGCTCATGTCTGTAATCTCAGCAAGTCCAGAAGCAGAGGCAGGAGGATAGCTGATTTTCAGTCAGACCCAGCCTGTATAACTTAGTGAGACCCTGTCTCAAGACTAAAAATAAAAAGGGGCTGGAGGGGGCAGCCCAGTGGTAGTGCTTGTGCAAAAACTATGTGCAAGGCCCTGGGTTCAGCCCCTCAGTATCACAGAAAAAGGAAAGAAAGAGAAGAAAGAAAGAAAGAAAGAAAGAAAGAAAGAAAGAAAGAAAGAAAGAAAGAAAGAGGTAAAATGTCATAGAAATCTATTATTTTTTATATTAACTTAAAAATTGTTAATAAAAATAAATAAAAGGTACATACCCATCAACCACTGGGATATCATTTAAAAATCCTCTTTCTGAGATAGCTGAAGAAAGGAAATCAGTAATACAGTCTAAAGATAATGAGAATTATTCACTAATTATTGATTCTGTCTATATCATAAATTTCTTTCCAAAGCAAATACTTTCACATTCAGCAGTCTTTCATTGGGGCTGAGGTTTAGCTCAGTTGGTAGAATGCTCCTTTGCACTCTCTGAGGCCCTGCATTACATCCCTAGCACCTCAGAAATGGAAGAAGGAGTTGGAAGCCCACTTCCAAAACAGTCAACGATTGAAAAGCCTGTGAATAGCACAGAAGCACTGACATAGTGTCAGGCATGGCATAGTGTCGGGTAGTGTTTTGTTGTATTGTACATAGGGTCACTATGTGTCGGATGGAACTCTATGACACCTAACAACAACATCATTAATCTTTTCACTGGAGAAAGAGTATTCCCGTTTATGTTTGAAGACATATGCTTTTGAAAGCAAAACACATATCATCACAGAAAGCAAAGGGAATAAGAAAGTATGGTATTTTAAAAAAATTGTACTACATACAGAAAATTAGACCAATGGCCCAAATCTTCTATAGGACAAGTGATTGTCAAATATTATATCTCATACATATTTACATATTGGTTGAGAGAAGTAGCATTGTTATGTTTATTGAATATTTGATACAGCTAAGTAATTCTCTGATTATTAAGTAAAAGTTAGGTTTTTTAAATTCCCTTCTTGCATTTCAATTGATCATCTTGTATGTGATTTATGAGTAACTAATCTAAAAAAGTTGGGGTAGAATTGAGTATTTATCCCTCATATACATGTACTTAGTAAGAATTATTTCTGTTTTAACCTTTAAATATATTTTATATAAGCACAAAAAGGAATAAAAATGAAAGCAAATAATGTAAAATGCAAATTTTAATATTTTTTTCCACAAAGTAGTAAATGGCCCTGAATATACCTCAGCTTGTATCCCCCTTTCCGAGGGACCAATTTTGTGGAACCAAAGCATCCTCAAGGAAACAGTGGACATTTGTCACCAATGAGTGTACTGGTTCAGTTGAAGAAATGGAAGGCATAATTTTTCATTTCTTATAACGAAGCTTAGTCATCTAAATATTAGATTCTCTATAAAAAGAATATAATCATAATTTCATAGATTCTCATTGATGTTATTGCACATTAGTAATGATTGCATCCATAAACTCAAGTTTTATAATAACTACTGTTAGAAATCTAAATGAACCTCTGGGAGGAGGGCTGGCTAGGATAACAATTTGGGAAAAGAATGTATAAGTTTTTGCCTAGAAAGAATAATTGCTATTATGTTTTGATTCCCAAAAGTAAAATAAATATATAGCAATAATCCTGTTCATTTTCAGTGTAAGAGTTTTTCACACAACCCATAAAGTTAAATCATAGTGCAAGATTATCAACCCTGTGCTATCCTTGAAAATTATCTATTTGTACTTAAGATTATGAAGCATGTTTTAAATGCCCTGGCCCCAAGTAAAATTTCACTTCTAAATCTTACATTTACTTTTAATCATTCATAGTAATTAATCTCCAATAATTAAAGTCATAAAAGTGATAGTTTAGTACTGTAGTTTAAAAAGAGAACTCCTTCAATTGTCTGGGTCTTAGAGAAAGTCATTAGCCTCTGATAAGCTGGTTGATGGTCTGGTATTAAAGATTGTAGGATCAGGACAAAATTAGGTGTTTCCACAGAAGTAGATTAGTTGTAGGGGAGTGACTGACATAATTTACAAAATGAACAAGGTCTAACTCAAATGTCCGTATTTTCAGTTTCTTTAGGAAAAAAGAGCTCACAAGAGGACCAGGATATGCCTGTAGATCAATATGTTTGTTTTCTGTTAGAAAATCGTAGAATAAACAAAAATTGTAATTTTAATGACTTAATATATTTAAAACAAGAAAAAATCAAATAATCTTCATCAAAAATGCTATAAAACAGTGCTTCTATGATATCATTTTCAATTGGAAAGTATATTCTTAGGCTTGAATATCACTTCTTCGGAGAAGTCTTCTGGAAAAAGTGAAGTATTTTTTAAAAAAGAGTTTTCATTTTCTCCCTGAAATCCATGAGATTTCCAACTGATTGGTAAATGTACACACACACACACACACACACACACACACACACACACACACACACACAGAGTCTACATTTTATATTAAGGACAAAATGTAAGATTTCTCTTCCATTCCCCCATTAGCTTTTCTTATCGCCCCCTCCTCCTTCTCTTTAATCTTTTTGAGGATCTTACTTATTAAATCTTCTTTAAACGTCTTGTACAAATCAACAGTGAATCCATTTGGTGCTGGGTTTTCTTTGTTGGAAGACTTTTTATTATTGTTTCAATCTTGTTGCTCATTATAGCTGTTTATATTATTTATATCCTCTTGACTTAATTTCAGTATGTCATATGTGTCTGGTAATTTATTCATTTCATTGAGGTTTTCCAAGTTTTTGGAATATAAGTTTTCAAAATATTTCCTAATTATTCTCTGAATTTCATTGGTATCTGTTGGAATGTTCCCCTTTTTATATCTAATTTTATTAATTTGAGTCTTCTCTCTCCTTCTTTTGGTGAGTTTCACTGTTTGTCAATTGTTTCTGTCATTTCAGAGAACCAGATGTTTCCTTTCATGATTTTTTTATTGTTCTTTTGTTGGTGGTGTTGTTAAGTGCCATCGAGTAGGTATCTAACTCATAGCAACCCTGTGTACAATAGGCGAAACACTATTTTTTGTGCTTCTCTGCTGTTCATAGGATTTTTAATGGCAGATTGATTTTTGGGAGTAGGTTGCTGGGTCCTTCTCCCAAGCCTACAGCACCTAGTGTTCCCAAGTGGTCTCCCATTCAAGTACTAACCAGGCCTGACCCTGCTTAGCTTCCGAGATCTGACAGGATCAGATGCCACAGGGCTACTGCTGCAGGCTTATTGTTCTTTTAGTCTCCATTTTATAGATTTATGTTCTGATTTTCATTATTGCTTTCCATCTACTAATTGTGGAGTTTGCTTTCTCTCTTTTTTTTTGTTATTTGTTTTATTTTGTTTTGTTTTTAATGACCTTAGGTGCATCATTAAGTTATTTCTTTGGATCCTCTCTGATTGTTTAATGTAGGTTCACATGGATATAAACTTCTTCTTGCTATATCACAAAGGTTTTGGTAAACTGTGTTTTTATTTTCATTGGAATCTAGGAATTTTTATTTCCTCCTTGATTTCTTCAAAGATCTACTGATCATTTAAGAATGTTGTTCACTATTCATACGTTTTTGTAGTTTCTGTAAGTTCTCTTGCTATTGATTGGTAGTTTTATTACATTAAGTTCTAGCATAATACAAGAAATTATTTCTTTTTCTGTATTTGTTAAGAATTCATTTATGATAAAAAATGTGGCCTAATTAAGAGAAATTTCCATGGGCTGCTGAGAAGAATGTGCATTTTGTAGATTTGTAGTGAATGTTTTATAGATGGCTACTAAGTTCATTTGGTTTGTTGTGCTGTTTAATTCTAAAGTTTCTTTGTTGACTTATTTTTGCCTGGACATTTTATCTATTGATGAGAGTGGGATACTGTAATCACCCACTATTATTGTATCTGGACCTATCTGTCCCTTTATGTCCAGTAGTGCTTTTTTATTTGGGTGCACCATTGTTTGGTGCACATATATTTAGAATTGCTATAGCTTCTCGATAAATTTTCTCTTTTTGTAATAGAGCGTGACCTTCTTTATCTCTTCTGACAAACTTTAACTTGAAGTCTATTTTGTCAAATATAATGATGACTACTCCTTTTTATCTTTTTTGGCTTACACTTGCTTTCTTCTTATTTTCTAACATAGATATATTGAAATCCATTAAATGCATTGTAAACTACATGTTTAAAGTGTCTAATGTGACATATTCTGACATATGTACACATCCATGAAACAATTAGCATAATCAAGAAATGAACACGTGTCTCACCTCAGAAAATAGGTGTTTTAATAATCCTTCCATTCTGACCTATTAAAACACTGGTCAAATTTCTCTTAGTATGTATTATTCTGTCTTCTGAAAATTTTTTGTAAAGTGGATTGTATAGTAGGGTTTTTGGGAGATACTCTTTCATGCAAATTAATTATTTTGAGATTCATTCATGTTGGGTTTTTTTGATTACTAGTATAAGGTATAAATATATCACAGCTGATGTACTAATCTGTTCACAGACGTTTATTTAATTGCTATGTTTTCTAGTTCTCAGGCCAAGAAGATCAAATTTAAGGTAGAAATGGAGCTACACTCTCTCTAATTGCTCTTGAGAGGAATCTGTGTCACATCTTTCTCTTAGCTTCTTATATTGCTAACGTAGTTAATATCCCTCATTATTTCGTTTGTTAGTTACTTCTCTAAAACTCCCTCCATTATTATATGATATGCCTGTTTCTATGCCTGTATTTCTCTTCTCTTCCCCTAAAGAAATCAGTGATATTTGATAGAGCCTACCTTAGTGACCTCTCCTTAACATACTTATATCTGCAAATATACTATTTACAAGTAAGGTTACATTCACTGGTACTGGGGCATTAGGGTTTATACCTATCTTTCTGAAAGATACCATTAGATTTTTATACCAATTGGATTCGGCATAATTTTAATTTAATCCACGTGACATGAAATGTGCTACTGTAACTTTGAGGTTAGTACTATTTCCCTTTTTTGGTGTGTGTCTGGCACTAAAATCATCAATGGGAGACAAGCGACCTCTTAAGTAGATGAGCCATCAAATGCTACTAATATATTTATAACAAATATAAATTATGTGTTTTTTACTTATACTATAATTTTTTAGTTTCAATTTTTGCCAAAACTTAATAATTCAGAAATTTTACATAAAAATATAGATGTCATGTTATCTTTGAAATAGCAATGTCTGGACAGCAGTGGCTCTTCTTTAATTCATTTTATCTGTCCATTGAATGTACCAGTGACTGACATATTTGATTAGTAATATTATCCAATTGACTATTTGTTGAATCACTTCATATTGCCCCTTCAGTCAAGTTCATTTTCACATAATATATGCCTTACCCACATAAGTAAATGTGTTATTTATACTGTCACTAGCCCCTTGAGCTATTTTGAACATCAGAATGACTTTATAAAACTGTTATATCTAGCCCATAAGAACACAAGCTCCTGAATGACAAAAATCATAATATAATAATCTTCATTGACTCCATATTGTCTATGATAGGTTCTTTTATTGCTATTTGTTGAATAAAGCATTGATTGGTTGTGTTTCACATCTTAACATCTTAAAATTATCAAGTTTCTATGAATAGAGAATAACTGCAAACATACCAGTGGAAATAGCTCTTCTCTAAAGATGTATTGTGCACAATCCTGAGTGGTTAACAATATAAAATGTGAAAAAATATATATGTATATGTATATTCATTGATTTATTCTTAGTGTTTTGCCATGTATATTTACATTATTTTACTTTCAGTAATAATTAGTTATTACATTGAAAAATTTGATATCATTTGATGTAAACAAAAACCTGACTCTTTGACAGCGCATAATAGTGGCCATTTATGATTTGCTAGAAATTCTTGCAGTTTTTAGATCATCAGAATTATTGTATTTATCTTGTTACTTATTTTCTGTATAGAGGTTGATGTTCTTAAGTAGGTTATAGAATATACAACTGTAACTGTGCCCAGTGGTACACACCTATAATCCCAGCAACTCAGGAGGTGGAGGCTGGAGAATAGCAAGTTTGAGACCAGAGGCAGCATGTATAGCTTAGTGAGACTCTATCTCAAGATAAAATATGAAAAAGGGGTGGGGGTACAGTGGTAGAGCTCTTGCAAAGTATATTCAAGACTCTGGGTTCAACCTCCTAGTACTGGGGAAAAAAACAATATACATATGTAGAATAATGTGGTAAATGTTGGAATCAGACAGATGTAGTGCTGTTTGTTAGTCTATTGCCTTGATAGAGCTACATCCATTTTGGATTTGAAGTCTTATATTCTATATAAAGAAAATAACGTTTTGTATGTTAGTGTGGTGGTCCAATTGATCTCCCTTTAACTAATAGGACCTTGTGGTCCTAATGACATTCTCTTTCTCCTGCATTTTCAGCCATTGTTCTATATTAACTATTTATGTGAAGGATGCAAAGTGCTTTTCTCTCCAATCTAAAATAACAAAGAAAAATTAATCCCCTTTGTCAAAATACTCAGGTAAAAGATTTCATTCCCATCCAAGTCAGACTATTTGACACAAAATTAGCAAATAGAAAAATGAGTCATGTGTTTTCTTTTTATATTCTTTCTTATTGTATTAGTCACACAACATTAGAAGTTTTTACCTAATCTGTGTCTGGTACTAATCTCATGACAGTTACTGACAAATTTTCTGGACGTGGAGGTCATAAATGTAATCCCAGCACTCAGGAGGCAAAGGCAAAGGTTTAACAGGAGTGTGAGGCCAGCCTGATTACACAGTTAAAACTTGTACTAAAAATAAATAAACAAAAGAAAACAAAATCATACCCCACTCCTCAGTTCTTAACTTGCTAGATGCCTTGGTGACTTTTTTCAAATTTGAGTTGGTAGTCTCTACTTTAGGTCCAAATCCAGCTCTTAAATTGTTCTCAGTGTCTGGGCATCTTTTGATTACCAATGAACATCTCTCAATTTTATTCTTGATCCAATTCACTTTAAAAACAGAGGGGCATTTATTTTCACTTTTGTTACACTAACTTTTTACTAAAAGAAGGTAAAACATCTTGAAAAAATAGTTCAGTAAATTCCTGTACACTCTGAATAAATTCACAGCCTCTCTCTCTCTCTCTCTCTCTCTCTCTCTCTCTCTCTCTCTCTCTCTCAGATATTACTTCTAAGTGCTTCAGCATTAGTCTTGTAAGAGTAAGGAGCATTTCTCTGTGTACTGGTACGCTATGACTTGCATATCAGAATGCCATAGACTGTTGGATCTAAGAAAAGAAATTTGTTTTTCATTGTTCTAAGGATTGGAATTCCAAATCAAGATGTTGACAAATTTGATTTCTCTGGTGGTCTTTTCTCTGCCACCTTCTGGCTTTGTCATCCGTAGGTGTTTCTACTATACATGTGCATCCCTGATTTCTTGTTCCCTTCTTATAAGACATCATGGCTATAATCCCAGAGACTCAGGAGGCTGAGGCAAGAGGTTAGCAAATTTAAGGTCTGACTGAGCAACTTATCAAGATTCTGTCTCAAAATTAAAATAAAAAAAGGGATATAGATGAATGTTAGAAGCTTCAACTAGCAAATACCACAAGGCCCTCAGTTCAATCCTAAAGACTGGCACCAACAAGAAGGACACCAGACCTATTGATTAGAATTTCATCCTTATGACTTTATGTCCCTTTAATTGTCTCCTTAAAGTACACATCCCTAGATATAGTGTGAAATAAATCCTTTTCTTTGAATTTGGTAGAATAAAATATAATCCCTAACATTCTCCATAACAACAAAACCAGTGTCCCACCAAAGAAACTTAACGGAAATTCTATATCATCCAATGTTCCAGTTGCATTTCAATTTTCCCACTCATCCTCAAAAAACTTGATTTAGCTTGTTGTTATTGACTCAAAGTTCACATTGTAAGAGTTGATTTTTCTTTTATTCCCTTTTAATCAAGACCCCTCTAATTATTTTGTCTTATTTTTTTCTTTGTTTATACATTTTACATTGCTTTCAATTTTAAGGAGGCTAAATCATCATCTTGCATTACAACTCATGTTTTGGATATAATAGTGTGGTTCTTAATTACCAAATTCAAGTTTCATATTTTTTGTCAGGCATATTTCACAGGTTACAAACATTTCTTTTTGTGTGTTGACTTGTCCTATAATTATTGAATAGTCTTGATTTAAAAAAAATGTAACTTTTCTTTATACTACACTAGCCATGAATATAGTCTTATTTATTAACTAAATGATAAATATTCTCAAGTCTATATCTGACATTCACATTTTGATTTGCTCATTTGTACACTCAACTGACTAGCCTGTCTATCTCTATATTCTTCAGATAAAACTCAACCTGCTCAAAAATCAACATATTTTCTTTCTAAATCCCAAACATGTTCCATATTTTTCAATCATTCTTTACTAATCAGATTATCTTTGATTATATAAGACAATATATAAAACTCAGTGCTAAGTATCTTCCTCCTCACACATATTTTCACTAATGTGTTTAATCTTGTGCACATTACCTTTAAATATGGTTCAACTATGTCTTCCCATCTTCCCTTATATTGTATTAATTTATACTTTTCCTTTCCTTGTATCATGACAACAGTATAATTGACTTTCTTATTTTCATTTATTGTCATCTCTAATTCAAATTTTTGCCACAAGGAAATGTTCAGACTGTAAAACCTGGCAGGATATTCTTCTAAAAAATTTTTTCAGTGTATTACTCCAGGCTCTCTAGAGAACCAAAACCAATAGTAGACATGATTGATTAGATGGATAGATAGATAGATAGATAGATAGTCAGAATAGATTCATCAAGAAGCATGGGCTCACATATATTTGGCAGCTGATAAGTCAAACAATCTAACATCTGCAAGGTGGAGACCCAAGAAAGACGCTGATATGTCTCTCATAAAAAGACAAATTTCTGAAAAGTTGATGCTAGTAGTGTAAAGCCTGTCCTGAATTTGAACACTTTAGAATCAAGAGGTTGATATCTAAGAGTAGGAAGAGATGGATAGCCCAGTTAAAGAGACACTGAATTTATCTTCCTTCCCCTTCTTGTTGTGTTCAAGTCTTCTACACATGGGATGATGTCCACACAATCTTCTTTACTCACAAAACAGATTAAAAAGCTAACTTCTTCTGAAAACACTATCAGAGAAACATTCAGAAATAGTGATTTATAAGACATCTGGCCATTCTCTGGCTCAGTAAACAACATGCAAAAAATTAAGTATTATATCTAGTTTTTATTGCCAATAACATAAGAGTTCAAAGAAAGATTAGCATTATTTTAGCATTTAATCAAGATTGTCTACTATATAGAATTAAAATAAAAGAATATTTCTCAACATTTTTCTTCATTTAATTTTTATAAATTTTAATCAGTATTCATGGGGTTTTCAATGTCTCATTTTTTGGAGGGTGGGTTAGTCATGACTTTCTAGTTTGTCTTATTTTGGAAGCTCAGCTGAATCCTATATACCATAGGTGAATCTACTAGAAAATGTCCCCTCTATGTTGGAAGACACTATAAAGATGACCGAGAAAGAGTTACCACCTCAGAGTAGAGTCAAACATAATTACAGAAATGGAGTAAAGCCATAAGAAACTCCATTTGATGATGTGATTACACTCAAAATGAGAAGCAACAATTGTAAGCATTCATTAATAATTAGAAAGTAGAATGTATATAGTATCAACACAGAAAGTTTAAAAATCATCAGAAGAGAAATAGAGCACATAAACATTGACCTTCTGGGCATCAGTGAGCTCAAATACATGGGTATGGGACATGTAGAATCAGATAGCCATATGATCTACTATGCCAGGTTGCGATCTGAACCTACAAATGAGAAATTGATGGTATGATCCATAATCAGCACTTGGTCTTATTCTGGCATTTGATCTTAACCTTTTTTATCACCTCTTTCCAAAATGCAGTCAACTTGATTCCTGTATGGTCCAACTGGTGCATTCCATGTGTATAGTCAGGATTTATATTCATGAAAAATGTATTTGCAAAGAAAATGTCATTGGCTTGACAAAATTCTATCATGTAATCTCCAATAGTGTTTCTGTCACAAAGGCCATATTTTCCAACTATTGAGGCTTCTTCTTTGTTTACAAATATTGCATTACATTCACTAGTAAATCCTGACTGCATGTTCCATCTATTTCAGATTGCAGAAGCTAGTAAAAGTCTTCCCTTTGTTCATTTGTAGTCTTATTGGTTGGTGCATAAATTTGAATAATAGTCATATTAACTGGCCTTAATTATAGGCATATAGATATTATTCTATTACAGCATGATACTTCATTATTGATCATAAGATGTCTTTTTTGATGATGAATGCAACACCATTTCTCTTTATTTTTTAATCTTGGCATAGTTTATAATGTGATTATCTGATTCAAAATAGCCTGTGCCAGTCCACTTTAGTTCACTGATATGTCAATGACTATGTGTTCCATTTCCGTTTTGATAATTTCTAATATTCCTAGATTCATATTACTTATATTCCATGATCCAATTATTAATGAATGTTTAAATTTTTTCCTCCTCATTTTGAGTTGTGCCACATCAGCAAATGGTAGTCACTGGGGCTTTACTCCATGAATTCAATAAGGTCGCCTCAATTTTGAGGAGACAACTCTTTCCTAGTTGTGTTTTGAGTGTCTTCAAACCTGGGTAGCTCATTTTTGGGTATTTTGTCTGAAAGTATTTCTCTGTGATTCATACGGTTTTCAATGGTTAATTGTTTCAGTAGTGGGCAACCAGATCTTGTTCCTTAGTTTTTCTTAGTCCATAAGTTCTGTGGATCATGGGTGACCTTACTAGTTTCTGTAAAACTGGTAGCATAGCTTTACACATCACAGCAGCACTAGATTGTGGATGAGGTCATCAACCACTCATATACAGGTTCAAATTGAAACTGAAGAAAATTAGAACAAGTGAACCAGAGCCAAAGTGCTATTTTGAGTATATCCTACATAAGTTCAGGAATAGTCATAAGATGAGATTTATTGTGGTAGACACTAACAATCAAAGATCAGATGAATTGTGGCATGACATCAAACATATCATTCATGAGGAAAGCTAAAGTTTTTTTTTAAATGACAGGAAAAGAGAAAAGACCAAATTCCATGTCAAAAGAAACTCTACAACTTGTCCTGGAATATAAAGCACATAAAAAAGGAAGACATGATGAACTTAAGGAACTAAAGAGAAGAGTTCAAATGAGAGGTCAAGAAAACAAAATGAAATATTATAATGACCTGTACAAAATCAGGAGTTACAAAACAAAAAGGGAAACACAGGCTCTGTTTTTCTCAATTTTAAGGGATTTAATAAAAAATTCAAGTGTTGAGTGGCAATACTGAAGGATCCTAGAGAGAAAATATAAAATGTGCAGAAAACATCAAAGGCATGGGAGGAATACAGAGTCATTATAACAAAAAGAATTGGTAATGACCAAGAGGTTGCACATGATCAGAAATCAAAAGTACTGAAGAAAGAAATGGAAGCTTCCTGGAAGGAACTTGTGAAACACAAGGCTCCAGGAATTGATGGACTACCAATAGAGATGTTTCAACAAACTGATGCAGCACTGGAGGTACTAACTTGTTTGCACCAAGAGATTTGTAAAACATCAACAGGGTCAAGTGACTGGAAAAATTCATATATTTTCCTGCTCCCAAAAAAGGGTCAAACTGAATGTGGAAATTACTGGACAATATCATTAATATCACACACAAGTAAAATTTTACAAAAGATCATTCAAAAGTGACTACAGCAGTACATAGACATGGAATTGCTGGAAACCCAAGCTGGATTCAGAAGAGGGTGGGGAACCAGGGACATCACTACTGATGTCAGGTGGATATTAGCTGAGAGCAGAGAATATCAGAAGATGTGTATCTATGTTTTATTGACTATGCAAAGGCATTTGACTGTGTGGATCATAACCAGTTATGGATAACACTTTGGAAAATGGGAAAGCCGTAGCACCTAATTATACTCATGAGGAATCTGTACATGAACAAGGAAGAAGTTGTTTGGAAAAAATAAAAAAAAACACTGCCTAGTTTAAAATTGAGAAAGTTGTGTGTCAGGGGTGTACATGTCTCTTCAATTTATATGCTGAGAAAATAATCTGAGAAGGTGGACTGTGTGAGGAATAACACAGCATCTGGATTGGAGGAAGACTCATTAACAACCTGTGTTATGTCAATGATACAACTCTGCTTGTTGAAAGTGAAGAAGATTTAAAACATTTACTGATGAAGATCAAAGAACATAGATTTCAGTATGGATTGCAAGTAAACATCAACCAAACAAAAATCTTTAAATCTGGGTCAGTATTCAACTTCACAATGGAGAAAAGATTGAGGTTGTCCATGATTTTGTTTTACTTGGCTCTACAGTCAACACCCATGGGAGCAGCTGTCCACACATTGCTTTGGGAAAAGCTATGGGAAAATATTTCGTTAGAGTATTGAAAAGTAAAGATGTTACACTGAAGACAAAGGTGTACCTGACTCATGCCATGGTATTTTCAGTTGCATCACATCGTTGTGAAAGCTGGAGGTTGAACAAGAGAGACAGTAGAAGAATTGATGATTTTGAATTATGGTGCTGGAGACAATTACTGAATATACCATGTACTGACAAAAGAACCAACATTTCTGTCCTGGAAGAAGTGCAACCAGAGTGCTCCTTGGAAGCAAGGATGGCTAGACTGTGTCTTACATATTATGGACATGTAGTCAGGAGGGACCAATCCCTGGAGAAGGACATCATGTTTGGGAGAGTGGCAGGTCAATGGAAAAAAAAAAAGGAAGACTATCCACCAAATGGATTGACACAGTTTCTGCAACAATGGGCTTAAACATAAATAAGATCATGTGTCTTTCACCAAATCTGGGAGTTTTTCATTCCACTATGCATAGGGTTGCTATGAGTTCTCAATTCGACTTCACCTACCAACAATAATGACAACATTGTAAAGAATTGGAATACCAGAGTGCTTAATTGTACTCATGAGGAATCTCTATATGGACAAGGAGGCAATCATTCCCACAGAATAAGGAAACATTGTTCATTTTAACACAGGGAAAGGTGTACTTCAGGGCAATATCCTTTCATCATACTTCTTCAATCTCTATGTTGTTCCTGTTAGGTGCTGTCAAGTAGGTATCCGACTCATAGTGACACTGCGTACACAAGGGAAACATTTTCAGTGCTTCTCTGCTGCACATAGGTCTTTCAATGGCGGATTTATTTTTGGGAGGTGGTTGCTGGGTCCTTCTTCCAAGCCTACAGCATGTGGTATTCTCAGGCAGTCTCCCATCCAATTACTAACTGGGCGCGACCCTGCTTAGCTTCTGAGATCTGATGGGATTGCAGCTATGGCTGCAGGCTTCAATCTCTATACTGAGCATATAATACAAGAAGCTGGAATTTATAATGAAGAAAGTGACATCATGATTGGAGGAAGATTCATTAACAAAACATTCATTATGTAGATGACACAACTCTGCTGACTGAAACTAAAGATTTGAAACTTTTACTTATGAGGATCAAAGAATATGGCCTTCAGTATGGATTTTGCCTGAACATCAACAAAACAAAAATCTTTACAACCGTGTCAGTACACAACTTCATCATAATTGGAGGAATGATTGAGGTTTTCCAATATTTTGTTTTACTTGTTTCTACAATCAACACCCATGAACAGTGCAGTCATTAAATTGAAAAACACATTGCATTGGGAATAGCTGCTTCAAAGTTTTGAAAAGTAAAGATATCACCTGGAAGAAGAAGGTGTATCTGACCCACACAATGGTATTTTCATTCACATTAAATGCTTGTGAAAACTGGACATGGAATAATGGAGTGAGTAGAATTCCTGATTTTGGATTATGGTGCTGGAGACAAATATTGAGTATACAATGATTTGCCAAAAGAACCAACAGATCCATCCTAGAAGATGTGTAACCAGCAAGAATGGCTAGACTTTGTCTTAGGTGTTTTGGATATGTTGTCAGGAAAGACCAATCTTGGGAAAGGACATCATATTTGGGAGAGTGGCAGGTAATGAGAAAAAGGAAGACCTTCCACTAGATGGATTGACAGTGTCTGCAACAATTGGCTTAAATATAAAACAGATTGTATCCCTGGCACAGAATCAGAGTGCTTTCTTCTGTTGTACAAAAGGTCTCTATGATTCAGACCCAACTCTATGGTATCTAACAACAACAATGACAGTGCATAACAGACATGGTAACTCATTTTCCCTTTTTCTGGATATAAGCTGAAAAGAAATGACACTATTTTAGCCTTATATTAAGTTCATATTCCTTGCTTTTTATAATTTGTGCATCAACCACCTTGCCTTATTTTCCTGAGCATTATCAATAAATCTGCATTTTTATTATGATAGATCCCTTATCAAATAGAAAGATTATGCATCCTGTTCATTACAAAAGTGTGCCTCAGTGGCTCTGCTCTTAAATTTTTTTCTTTTTTCAGACAGAGATTAATTCCACGCCTTATGTTCACATGCCAGGCAAGTGTGCTATTACTATGCAGCATCTCAGCCTGGTATTTCTGTTTTTCTTATTTAGGTGTTGAATACAGGGCCTTGCAAATACCATCCAAAAAGTCTGCCACTGGGCTGCTTCCCCAGCCCATTTTTATTATTGTAATCGTGAGACATTCACTAAGTTACAGAAACTGCCTCTGACTTTAAACTGAAAATCTTGCCTTGCCTTCCCAAATTTCTGGGATTAGAGATATGCCCACCGTGCCTCGCTCCCTTCTGTATTTTTTTATGCAGGATGTCTTTGACCTCAAACTCAGAATCGTCTTGGCTCAGCCTCCCAAATTGCTGTAATTACTGGTTGTGATATTGTGCCTGCTCTAAACATAGCTGTTATAGAATGTTTCGTTTTTCTTTTCAAAAATGTATAATCACTAATTAGCATTCAGAGTACAAAATAATTTCTTCTATTTTCTGGGGGACTTTCCTCTTATTTATTAGTAATATCATTCTATTAGTGCAAAACTCTATTTGCTCTATTCAAACCAAGGGAGAGGGATGGGAGGAGGGAAACAGTAAAGAAGGGAGGTAGGGAAAGAGAGAGAGAGATTTGTCTTCAGAAAAATATTAGCTTTAATATGGGACATGGATGTAGAAAAGAGCCTAAATATTTCAGAGAATATATAAACTCAATTTAATTTCTGAGGTGTAAAGTATAAAGTCAATCACTAGTGCTTTGGTTTTTCAGTTAAATTTCAGGTAATGACTATTTTTGTCTTAAATTCAGTTGAGTTTATTTACATGCTGCCTTCAGGTCAACAGTCATCTTTTTAAACATTTTTCAGATATATCTAGAAAACACTTTTCTGTTTTCCAATGTTTCTTTTTATTGTCATAAAATCATGCTTTGGTAAACCAGACGTCCCCATAGGTTACTCAGCCAGTGAAATAGACAATTCAGACTCAGCTTGGTGAATATCTCAGCTCACAAAACCACTTAGCTTACCCATATTTCTCAGTCGGTTAATCATTAATTCTGTGTCATTCTAATGCCACTCATTTTAATAACAAGTATTTTGAAATTTTAAAATATCAGACTTATTTTGTGTGAGGTTTTAAATAAACAATTATTAGATAATGGAGTGTTATTTTTGTTAGATGCCATAGAGTCAGGTCCAACTCGTAGCAACTCTCATAGTGTTTTGAATGGTTGATGGTTTCAGGATTGTTTTGGGAGTAGGATGCCACATCATTCTCCTTTTTTAATTTTTTTATGGTGCTGGGGATAGAACCCAGGGCCTCAAAGTGTAAACCACACTCTATCAAATGCACTACAAAAATTAGACACCTGACATGATCTTCTTATTTATGGATACGTTTAAATTTTTGTTTAACTCTATTTGGGTCATGTTATATAGACAACTTTGGGAGAAGCACCTGGCAACCCCCTCCCAAAAATCAATCTGCCATTGAAAACCTTATGAACAGCAGAGAAGCACTGACAATAGTGTTTCCCCTGTAGTACAGAGGGTCGCTATGTGTCAGATACTGACTCGACGGCACCTAACAACAACAACAACATATAGACAACTAAAACAAGCATACTTCCAATTGTCAGTTTTGTATGATCTAATGAAGATCATCAACATTATTCTTCTAAAATTAGCTGATAAAAATGGTGACAACTTTGGTATTACACTGATAAGTTGTTGTTGTTAGGTGCCACGGAGTCATGTCCAGCTCACAGTGGTCCTCATAGGGTTTCCAAAGGCTGATTGTTTCAGGGTTGCCTCAAGAATGGATTTCCACAGCCTTCTCCCATTTTTGTGGTGCTGGGAATCAACCCTGGCACCTCAGAGACTGCAAAGCAGTGCTCTACCAACTGAGCTAAATCTCAGCCCCCTTACATTGTTATGCTGTGCTCTTGCTGGGTGTCATGGAGTCATGTCCTACTCATAGCAACCCTCACAGGGTTTTCAAAGCTAATTATTTCGGGATTGCCTATGGAGTGGCTTGCCATGTCCTTCTCCCATTTTTGTGGTGCTGGGAATTGAAACTGGTACTTCAGAGACTGCAGAGTACCCTTCTACTAACTGAGCTAAATCCTAACCTCTTACGTTGATATATGTGCTGCTAAATGTTTTCATATTTAAAATGCTTTTCTCTTTGAAAACAATCCTTCACAGTGTATAATTATTTAGTGAATACATTTTGTAATATTTATGTTTAAATTTAAATTTTTTACTTCTCACAATAATGTTAAAGCAGTCTATCATTAAAGATCTTCCAGTATCTCAATATGGAAACTGCTTAAGTAACTAAAAAATAATTATTCTCATTGGCAACATTCACTGTGTTACTGAGTATGGACTGGTTGTATCATTTAAGCTAGAGGTTTATATAATCAGAATTTTATATGGTTAGTGTGGTGCACTCCACTAATGTCAGTAGTAAGAAGCTGAGGCTGGAGGATCTCTAGTTGGAAGCCAACTTTTCTTACATAAGGAATTCAAGGGTAGCCTGAGCTAAAGGAAAACCCTGTCTCAAAAAAATGCAAGGGCTGGGGATGTAGCACAGTGGTGACGCTTGCATAGCACATACAAGGCCCTGTGTCAGATGCTTGCAAAAATTTCAGTCCTGTAAAGTATCAGTTTAATTGATTATATTTTTGACAGTTTTACATTTATGTTGATTTCTTTTTTAAAGTGAACATTTAGATGAAATATACACTTACTGACATAATTGTGATATAATTTATTCTATATAATATGTTTATGTTTTCTATTTGGGAAATAAAATGAAATCAACTATGACAATTCCTCAGTCAATAGTAAACAATGAAAACTTTCACACTTGATGGAAACATAAAGTTTTTTTCTCCAGCTTATGCACAAGCAGATGGATAGGTTTCTATCCCAGTAGAAAAATAAAAAATTAGTGAGAAACAGAATAGTATCTTTTGTATTAAAACAAGGATTCAATTTTTAACTCCAATTGATATATTTGTAAAGTAACTGAGGGAATAAGAGGAATTAATCAAAGAAATCAGGGTACCTGCAACTCTTTTTTGTTTGTTTGTTTGTTTTTGTTTCTTTCTCCTTTTTTTTATTGGAAATATTTAATGTACACTTTAATGTGATTCATTCTGACATGCTTTTCATTGTGACATTTCCATATATGCAATTTGATGTACATTATTCCTATAGATTCCCCCTTACCCTCTTGTATCCCCCCCCCAATCTAAGTCTTCTCTATCATTTACTGAGTAATATTTTTCTATATGTCCTTGGGTTCCAGTTCTGTTTAAGGTAGAAACTTTTCCTGTAGTGAACTTTGTTTTTATCTTGTCTGAACAATTGCATGCATTTTCTAGACCATGTATATTGACAACATGCTTAGCTTTTTTTTCACTTTATTTTGATCTGACCTTTGAATAGGATTTTTCCTTCTTATAATTTTGATTCAGCTCCCACATATGAGTGAGAACACGTGGTGTTTCTCTTTCTGAGCTTGTGTTCATTCACTTAGAATAAATTTCTCTAATTCCATCCATTTTGCTGTAAGTGGCCTTATTTCATTTTTCTTAATTGCTGAGTAGTATTCCATTGTGCATATGTTCCATAGATTTTTATCCATTCTTCTGTTGAAGGGTACTTTGGTTGATTCAATATCCTTGCTATTGTGAAAAGTGCTGCATTGAACATGGAGATGCAGGTGTCTCTGTGGTATGATGCCCCATCTTCCTTTGGGTAAATTCCCAGTAGTGTTATACCTGGGTCATATGGTAGATCTATTTTCAATTTTTTAAGATAACTCCATGTTGATTTCCATAGTGGATGGACCAATTTACCTCTCCACCAACAATGTAAAAGTGTTCCTTTTTTGCCGCAACCTCACCAGCAGTTGTTGTTATTTGTTTTGTTGGTGTAAGGTGAAACACTTTTTAAAAGAAATAATGTGTCAATTCTTTTTAGATGATTAAATTCCATGATTATAAACATTTCTTTTTGTCATTTGTTGTTGTTAGGTGCCATCGAGTCCGTATCCGACTCATAGCAACCCTGTGTACAACAGGTGAACCACTATTGTCAGTGCTTCTCTGCTGTTCATAGGGTTTTCAATGGCAGATTGATTTTTGGGAGTGGGTTGCCAGTTCTGTCTCCAAAGCCTACAGCACCCGGTACTCCCAGACGGTCTTCCATCCAAGTACTAACCAGGCTTGACTGTGGGGCACTAGCCTCCGAGTCTGGCCAGATGTTACTGATGGGCAGAACCACCATGTACACAAATACTAAACACAATTCACTTGGGACCCTCGGGTGAAAGGCATGGACTCCTGTGGCCTTCGGGATGACTGGGGAGAGGGGAGAAAGGGAAAGCCTTTGGTGCTATACCTTGTCCGGACAAACACAGCTCTTTATTTCTCTCTTCCCACCCTTAGAAGGTCAGGGAGAAACCCAAAGCATACAGCTTTAAGTACTAGCTGTTCTTATACTGCCTCAAGGGCAGATAATCCCGTGTTGGTGGTTTTAGTGGTCACAAGAAGAGAATTCTTGCTTCAATGGTGGTCAGACGGAGAAAGAGTTCTTGTCTAGTAGGTGGTCAAAGGTCCCGGAGAGAGACAGATCTTTCCTCATTGGTGGTCGATGGTCCCGGAGAGAGAGAGTTGTTTCCTTGCCGATGATACAGGTGAGAGAGAGTTCTTTCCTTACCGAAGGTCTGGGCAAGAGAGAGCTATTTTTCCTCATTGGTGGTCTGGGAGAGAGAGAGAGAGAGAGAGAGAGAGAGAGAGGGAGGGAGGGAGAGAGAGAGAGAGAGAGAGAGAGAGAGAGAGAGATCTTGCTTCCTCAGTGGTGCATAAATGGAGGTGATAAATGGAGGTGAGCTGTCACAGTGCAGCTCCTTATATAGCTTGCCCATGGAATGGCCTGAGTCAATCAGCTTTGAGTCCAATTGTCCAATCAGGTTTGGGGGATTTGTGAAGGGTTTTGTACAAATGTCCAACCAAGTTACTTTCATTTTCCCTAGATTTCTAATTTACAAACCAGATCTTCAAAAGCCATTTTCCTAGTTTGGGAGTTTTTGCCAATTTTCTCCCAATTTCCCCCAACACATGACCCTGCTTAGCTTCTGAGATCTGATGGGATCAGATGCCACATGGTTACAGCTGCAGGCACAGTGCAAGAGCTGGAATTAATAGAGCAAGAAAACAAATACATGATTTCTTTTCTTTGAAGTCCTTTTATTTTTCCAGTAGTATAATTTTCACTGAATGGCCAGTGAAAAAAATTCATTTTTTCAGGAATACAACATGAAGAGAAAAATCTAATGGAATATATTCATAGTTTACTCCCATGTTTTACATTAGATTTACACGGAACAGAAAATTGGATTAAAAAGTGACCTCTGTGAATGTCACTAGTGTATTTCTCTATATAATGGTATAAAATTTGTCCTGTTTAAAATTCATTATCTCAATCACCTTCTCTCTTCCCTGAAAAATGAATTAGTTTTACCAACTGATATTGGAATTTTAATAAATTTTTAGATCTGAGGAAAGTTTTACAGAGAACATTGGGAACGGCTTTTGTATGAATATACCTTCTTTTTGAATGATATGAATTTAAGACATCTTCACTTTTCTTTGGTGTTTTGCTTTTATAGATTATGCAGTTGAGTAAAAATCAAGAAAACTGTGGACAATACTATTCTTCCATGTTGAAAATAGAATAAATACAGTGTCCTCTGCCCAGGAAAGAATCTATAATTCTTGATATGGAGGAGACTGGAGAATTATATTCTATGATGTCATTTCTATGGCACCTCATACTCATAGCTTGAAAATACCAGTGTATCATTGTAGAATTTTCATACTCATTACTTTGAACCATGTAATACTATATTTTTGTAGAATGGTTACTTCCTTTGCTGTGAAGTGCTTTCTCCAACTTTTTTGCCACTTTTAAAATCATGTAGTGAGGGATTTTAAATTTTTTTCTAAATAATATGCAGAGCTCTTATAGACGTATTGTTTTATTTTTCATCATCTTTGTCCTGTATTTGATACTCAATGATCCATTGTATATTATATTAAAAATACCATCTATAATGAGTAGTTTATATTTGTTTTCTTAATGGCAACTTTTACTAATGAAAACTTTACATTTTTTTCATAGGATTGTTGGCCATTTTTATTTATTCTTGTGTGAAGTCTCTTGATAGTTATTTTTTAAATTTTTTACTCAATTTTAGGTTGGATACATTGCTTTTTCATATGCTTTTTTGAGCTGTTTTTATATTGTAGATATTAATTCCCTTTGTCATGTATGGCTGGCAAAGATTTTCTCCCATTCTTTAGGCTGTCTGTTCACTCTGGTAATTGTGTTCTTGGCTATTCAAAAGCTTTTTAATTTCATGCAGTTCCAGTTGTGAATTCCTGCCGTAGTTTCCTGAGATTTTGGAGTTCTATCTAGAAAGTACTTGCATATGCCTATGTCTTGAAAAATTTTCCCTTTGTTTTTCTTTAGCAATTTCAAAGTTTCAGATATTAAATTAAGGTACTTAAATTAAATTATATCAGATATTAAATTAAGGTCTTTAATCCATTTTGTAATGATTTTTATACAAGGTAAGAGATGGAGTTCTAGTTCAGTCTTCTGCATGACTATCTATTTCTCCCAAATCCATTTGTTAAAGAAGCTCTCTCTTCTCCAACTTATATTTTCATGACCTTTGTCAAATATCAAGTGTCTGTATGTGCAAGGGTTTATTTCTAGTCCCTCTATTCTGTTCCATTGGTATATTTATCTGTTTTTGTGCCAGTACCATGAAGTTTGTGCTATTATGGCTTTATAATATAATTTGAAATCAAGTATTGTGTTGCTCCTTGTGTTGTTCTTTCTGTTCAGGATTACTTTTGCAATTTTGCATCTTTTGTGCTTCCATATGAATTTTATGTTTCATTTTTCAATTTCTGTCATGAATGTCCTTGAGATTTTGATGGGGGTTGCATTAAATCTTCAGACTGCTTTTGGTATTATGCGATTTTCACAAGATGAATTCGTCCTGTTAGTGAACATTGGAGGTCTTTCCATCCTCTAGCATCTTATTCAATTTTTTTCTTTAGTGTTTTTAATTTTTCATTGTAGCAATATTTCATTCCCTTTGTTAGGTTTATTCCCAGGTATTTTATTTGTTTTGAAGTTATTGTGAATATAATTGTTTTCTTGATTTTCTCCACTTTGTCATTATTGGCGTACAGAAATGCTAATGACTTTTGTGTGTTGATTTTGCATTCTACTACTGTGATGAAAATGTTTTTCATCTTTAAGAATTTACTGATGGAATATTTAAAGTCTTTTGAATATAGGATTATATCTTTGGCAAATAGGAATAATTTGACTTCTTCCTTTCTCAAGTGAATCCTTTTTATTTCTTTTTTATACCTTATTCCTGTGACTAATTGTTCAGACACAAAATGAATAGCAGTGGACGCAGTGGACAATGTTGTGTTCTTCCTGAAAAAAAGGGTGCAATGCTTCCCAGACTTGCATATCACCCTTGCAGAAGAACCATGGTAATCTTTTCTGTATTGTTCCAATTTTAGAATGAGTGATGCTGAAGTGAGCACCAGAATTATTATTGATCTAGTGTATGTTAACTACATTTGAATGTTCACTGACCCATCTAGTCTAGAATTATGGATTATAGAATTATATAAAAATGAGTAGGAATTTAAAAATTTAATTCCATAATTTTTTACATTGGAATTTTAGTCTCAAGGAGTGCTTTTCTTTCTATGACTTAAATCAACTCATTATGCTGCTCATATAGCAATACAGCAATTTATTTTTAGTTAATATTTGCTCTCTTTTTACCTTTCCATTTCCTTAGTATTTTAAGTAAGTTTCCCCTAATCAGTTATGATCAACTGTACCATTAGAAACCCAAAATATTTTTTTTCCATTTGGCTAAAGAGACATTACCACTTCTATCATTATAAATTTAAAATATAGTGAATAATGGATTTAGCAAAATATCATTAATATCTTGAATTGGGCATACATTTCCTGTTATATGTTTTGATTGGAAATATTAGTCTTTTTGTTTCTATTTCCCTATCAATATCCTAGGAGGAGAAAGAGTTGCTCTATTTCTTATATAACCTTCTTCTGAAACTATAGCCCTTTCATTCTCTCATGTGTGTGTTTGTTGTTGTGGGTGGCGTTGGGGTTGTTTGTCTATTGCTTATTTGTTTTTTCATTTAGCTTCTCTTATTTATCTTCACACCATGGAAAAACTCTCAGTTTTGTCTTTACTGACCTGATCCCTAAAATTTCATGCATATTAATATATGTTGTTGTTGTTGTTGCTGTTTAGTCATGTCTGACTCATAGCGACCCTCTTAGGGTTTTCAATGGCTGATTGTTTCAGGATTGTCTCAGGAGGGGATTGCCACGTGCTTCTCCCATTATTGAGGTGCTGGGAATCAAACTCAGGACCTCCCAGACTACAGAGTGGTGCTCTACCAACTAAGCTAAATCCCAGACCATATTAATATATAGGTGCCATTAATATTTTATTATATTATTTTATCAATAATTTGACTTATTTAAATGTGAATCTAGTCTGTCACATCCCTATAAAGTGAATCCTATTATTTTATTTATAGCTCCACATATTCATGGTGCATATTGAGTAGCACCTAGTATAACCTTTGTGTTGAAAGGACAAGAACTAAGCCCATTTGTCACCTTTACATTTAAAAATAAACTGTGGAGTATATGCTTTAAAGAAAGACTCAATTTCTTCCTAAGTTATTTATTTATTCATTTATTTTACTGTACTATACGGTTGAACCCCAATTTTTGCACATGCTAAGCAAGTTCTGTACCTCTGAGATTTCCCCCCAACCCACTTTTTATACATACATTAATTTTATTTGGAAACATTTCCTTGGCCTGAAACTCAAAATCTTCCTGCCTCAGCCTTCTGAGTGGTGGGATTACAAGCGTGCACCATTGCACTCAGCTTTCATGGTATATTTTCTACTTAATTTTACTTCATCTAATAATGAATGTTTTAATGATAAAAGTTGTTGAAAGTATTTTCCTAATTTTAACAATCACTATGTTTTCTTATCTCAAAATTAATTTTGTTTAGATTACTAACATCAGTATTACTTAGATGAAGTATCATTTTTAATTAAAATCCTCATCCAATTTATTCCAACATTTTTGTCATTACATTAAGCATTCATTTCAAATTACTGATTTTTTTGCAATTCACTATTTTATACTAATTTAGAAATTAAATTGAAAATATTGTGTATTCTCAATTCAAATCCATCCCCTCTCAACACACTTAGAGAACTACAAAACCAGATGCAGATTAGAATTGCCTGCTGGTTGGAGTTGCACCAGAGTAAGTGTCAGAGCTCTCTCCCATGAGTAAAGTCTTCATGCTATTCAAATCTGCATTTAATTTTGGAAGCTTCTGAAATTCTGGAAAGTAGATGGATTTAAATGGATAATATATAGTACTCTAATTTGGTCTTATCCTTCCATTAAACAAGGCTTTTCAGACACAATTAAATCAACATACCAACTCAGATTTCTATTTTCAGCAGCCAGAAGATATGAAATTTCAACAAAATGAATAATAAATTATATTCTTCCATGTTTGTAATTGTTGTTTGTTGTTAGTTGCCATTGAGTTAGGTCGGACTCATAGCAACCCTATGTTCAACAGAATGAAAAATTCTCCAATTCTGTGGCAGGCACATGATCTTTTTATGTTTAAGTCCATTGTTGCACACATTGTGTCAATCCATGTAGTTGAGGGTCTTCCTTTTTTCATTACCCTACCAATTTCCTAAATATGATGTCCTTTCTAAGATTGGTTCCTCCTGATATGTCCAACATACATAAGACACAATATACCCTTTCTAGCTTCCAAGAAACACTCTTGTTGCATTTAATCTAGGACAGATCTGTTAGTTCTTTTAGCATTCCATGGTATATGCATTATCTGTCTCCAACACCATAATTCAATAATTCTGTCTCCCTTACTTAATGGTCAGCTTTCATAACCATGAGATGCAACTGAAAAGTCCATGACATGAGTCAAGCACACCTTTGACTTCAATGTGACTTTTTTTGGCACTTTAAAATCATCTTTTGCAACAGCTTTTCCCAGTGCAATGCATCTTTAGATGTCTTGACTGTTGCTTCCATGGGTGCTGGTTGTAGAACCAAGTAAAGCAAAATCTTGGACATCCTCAACATTTTTCCATTCATCATGAAAATGCATACTAACTCAGTTGTAAAGATTTTTGTTTTGCTGATGTTGAGGGGCAATCCATACTGAAGGTTATGTTCTTTGATCTTCAACAGAAAAAGTTTCAAATGCTCTTCACTTTCAGCAAGTAGAATTGTGTCATCTGCATAACATAGTTGTTAATGAGTCTTCTTCCAATCTTCATGCCATATTCTTCTTTGTAAATTGTAGTTTTGTGGATTATTTGCTCAGCATAGAGTTTGAAGAGGTATCGTGAAAAGATACAACCCTGATGCACACCTCTCTTGACTTTAAACCAGGGAACATTTCCTTGTTCTATTCAAACCACTGCCTCTTGGTCTATGAACAGATATCTCATGAGTATCTGTACATGAGTATTATCTGCTCTGGTATTCCCATTCTTCACAATATTATCTATAATTTATTGGGATATACACAGTCAAATGCCTTTGTATAGTCAATAAAATGTAGATAGAGATCTTCCTGGTATTCTCTGCTTTGGGCTAATATCCATCTGACAATGGCAATGATGTCCCTCATTCCATACTCTCTTCTGAATTCAGTTCAGTTTTTTTGCATTTCCCTATGTATACAAACCTGTAGTCAATTTTGAAAGATCTTTAGCAAAATTTTACATACTTTTTATATTAATGATAATGTTCAATTATTTCCACATTCAGTTGGATACTTTTACTTGAGCATAGGCACAAATGTGGATCTCTTCTAGTCAGTTGGCCACAAAGCTGTTTTCCAAAGCACTTTGCATAACCAAGTTAACATCACCAGTGCTTCATCTATTTATTGAAATATCTCAATTGGTATCCCATCATTTACTGGATAATTATGTTTTGCCAATTTCTTCAAGATAGCTTCCACTTTGTCCCTCAGTACCACTGGTTCCTGATCCTCTTGAAATGGTTGGTTGTCCATCACTTATTTTTGGTATAATGACTTGGTGTATTCCTCCCATCTTCTTTTGATGTTTCCTACATCATTTAATAGGCTGGGATTTAGCTCAGTTGGTAGAGCGCCGCTCTGCAGTCTCTGAGGTCCCGAGTTCGATTCCCAGCCCTACAAAAATGGGAGAAGGACGTGGCAACCCACTCCCGATGCAATTCTAAAACTTTCTGCCATTGAAAACCCTATGAGGGTCACTATGAGTTGGACATGACTCGACGGCACCTAACAACAACAACATCATTTAATATTTTCACTGTAGAATCCTTCACTATTGCCACTCTGGCTAAAATGTTTTATTCAATCTTATACATGAGAAAAACAAAGCATGTTCTTTTTTGATTTTCTATCTCCAACTATTTGGATATGTGATTATATTATTTGATTTTGTCTTTTCCAGCTGCCTTTTGAAATCTTCTATTAACTCTTTAAAAATTGAGTACAATTCTAATGACTCATACCTTTTAGAGCTGAATTCACTTAAGTTAATATTCATGTGTATTAAAAGTACATCCTTCATTATGTTATTTTATTGTCTCATATATCAATGAGGGGGTCAACTAGTCCAAAATATTTACTGACTTTTAATTAACATGAGGCAATTGTTTTACATTTTTACTCCTAGAACCACTATATGAGTGGTGTTATAAAATGTATTGAAAACTCAATGATTTATTTGTTTGTATCATGGATATAAGTTAAAATTATCTATATTACAATAAAAATTAAGGAATATTTGAATATCCACTGTATCATGTAAAAATAATAGGTATATAACATACAAAATAGTTCATAATATATTTTCTGGAAGATAATTAAAAATAAGGGCTTTTTAATTGGCTTTGGTCATTCATTTATTTTTGCAAATCCCTTCAATATCTAGCTTATGGCTTAATAAGGGCAGTCAGATTTTTCTATCTGTTTCTATATTTCAGTATTTGTGATATAATATGATTTGAATAAACTATATAAACTATACAAATAAGCTATATAAAAATCCAATATTATTCATATATAAAAAGGAAAGTGATTTAAGTTAGTGTTCAGATAATGGCAAGGGATTTTTTTTAATTCTACCCTAATTCTCCATAATTGGTAGTTTTGTAAAGGTTGTTTGCCAAGTGCAATCTAAAAGGACATTATTGAAATTTTCTTGTTCCATTTATTAAAATTATCTGTTCATTCTTACACTTTAATACAATTTACTTAGGCAGAATATTATAACATCATGCACCGATCATTTGTAAAATGTTTGTTCACTGAAATATACGTACCTTCTAAATACTGACACATTCCATGAAACAATTCTGTGCACTAATCAAATCAAATCATTTTATTGGCAAAACTGTTAGTTAATGGAAACCTGTCAACTTTACATGGCAGGTACCAGCTTTCTGAATTTTTTTATTTTTAAAAAATATTTAATTCATTATTGGCAATCAGTTGTTTCCCCTGAAGTTGTAGGCTCCCTTTGTCCACATTCAAGAAAATATCTACCAAATATCTATTTCTAAATAACCAAAATTTTTCTAACACCATGTTAAATAAAATGGATTTCCATGAGGAAACTTGTTTAGATCACATCTCACAACTCAAACAACCACACATGTGCTTTCCCTGAAGATAACTACCATGCTTCATAACACAGCATAATGGTTATATGTATAATTCTTATTTCTCTACACAGAATATGGAAGTGATGTGTGTTGAATGATACATAGTGATTCAAAATATTTTCTTTATCTCGAAGACAATTTTATTCCCTTCCTACATCCTTTCGTTCTCTCTTTAATCTTTTATTGCTAATGTAAAGAGTTGATGAATATCAGTCTTAATATGGGTAGGCACTTCCCCTTTAATACATATGTAGGCATTAGGCATCAATGTTTTAAAAATAACATTGATTATTTTAGTTAACAAATAATATTTAATTACATGTATGTGTGCATACATGCAAAATGGGTAAATCAAAGGCACCAATATGTTTTGCTCATGATTACTGTTTGTCATCAGCATCACTGTCAACTACAGGAAACAGTAAGTATATCCTTTTGGTATTATGAAAATAATTTTTTCCTTACACATAGCCCAACAGTACCTCAGGAATCTCCAGAGGTCTAAGGATAATGCTTCCCATACATGCTGCTTTAATGAAATTTTCTATGACACATTTTTAGTATCATAGATTTTGTTCAAATGTATGCAAACAACACAAACTCTAACAAAACTGCATAACTTACAGAGATACGTTTATTGACTAACTTCATATATAACATAATTACCATTTTGGGGCTCTCAGTTATTATATATCTTACAACATTCAGAAAACACATTTAAAAAGGCTGGCATAGTTATTACTCTGTCCCTTTATGCCTGGGCCACTAAATCATTGTCACTTAAGAACATAATTAGCACATCTCATTAGCTAATGAAGATAATGAGTGTTAAAATTTTTTCCCAATTTTTGGTTTCCCCTTTATCACAATTTAACAACAATGTCCTTCCAGGGTACTAACAAAATTGGCTTACAAATGACCCTTATGATAATGAACAAGCAGCACCTTGTAGCAAAGAGCAAAGGATTATTTATTCATTGCACTTCTAATTATATTATGTTGTGGATTTGTATTGCATATGACTTTCCAATGTGGTCAGTCAAAAGGCTCTGTGTTTTCATTTTTATGTTGGAAATGCAAAGAAATGACACAGAGTATGACTGTTTTCCCTTAGCCATCTTTATTTCTAGGGTATTTAGAGTAAGTATTTAGAGTGTTCAAGTAATGGATAAAAAATGATCCATTCTTTTATAGTCAATGCAAATAGTTCATACAAGTATTTTTTAAGTAAAATGATCTTATTTGTAACTTGAAAATATTTATATGTTTCAAACTCCTCATTTTATGATTCTAAAAATTTATTTTTCAATTTTTTAATGTGAAGTGAACGTTAGCATTCATATGAATTTATATGCATATATGAAACAATTTTAAAGTTCTACTGATAATTATGAACATTTGCAAAAGGATAATATAGAATAAAAGTATTTGGGAATTACAGAAATAATGAATTTATACCAATTTATATTAAGTAACTGAAATGGAAATATACTGACTCCTAATATTACATTCAAGTTCAATTTATTGGCTATCAGTTGAAATCTAACAATTAACTACAAACTTACTGGATTAAGCACCAATCGATTGTTATCTAGTAGTTTATAGGCTCAGAGTCTCCTCCAGTTCAATTTGTTAGAATACTTTATTTCTTTGCACTTATAAGACTGTGTTGTTCATCCTCTTTCTGGCTGTTGGCAAGCCTCTGTCAACTTCTAGAACTAGGCCATAGGACCTAAGCAAAACAGAGTTATGAATGACATATCAGCATTTTCATCAAGAAGAATGACATACAACATAGGGGTTCCATAAGGAACCCCTGAAAAATTCATGTCATCTAATGACACTATGACCACCATAAAGTCAAAATGCAATGAATTCCTCAAACATTTTTGATGATGATGGTGTAAATAAACTACTCTGTTGCCAGTCATATATAAGTATAGCACATACAACTGTATGCAGTACTGCACATAATACTTTGATAGCAAATAGCTACATTATTGGTTTAAGTATTATCAAAGTACGATTTTTATTATTGGGCTGAGGTTTAGCTCCTTTTGTAGAGTGTTGCTCTGCAGTCTCTGAGGCCCTTTGTTTGATCCACAGCAACACAAAAATGGGAGAAGGACGTGACAACCCACTCGTGAAACAATCCCAAAATATTCATCCACTGAAAACCCTATGAATAGCAAAAAAGCACTAGCATAGTGCTGGGCATAGCACAGTATTGAGGAGTGTTTCATTCCATTGTACTTTGGGTCACTATGAATCTGACTCGACTCAGCAACACCTAACAATAATTTTTATCATTATTTTAGTGTGTATGTCTTCTGATAAAAAATAACAACTTTACTATAAAAAAGTTCACTGTGTTGCCTTGGCAGCAGTCTTATATAAGATATACATCTCATCTTTACTGCATCTCATGATTGCACTGCCATTTTTGTTTGTCTTTATTGTGTGTTCTTTTCTTATGACCCTTGAAGCAATAGCCTATACCATTACTGTATAGTCTATGATTATAGTAGGCTATTCAATCTAGGAAATATAACTACACTCTATGATATTTCCATGAGAAAATTGCCTACCAATGCATTTCTCAGAATGTATTCCAGCCATTTATTAGTGCATGACAAAGCATCTTACTTCTGCAAAGTAAGCAGGACAAATAGCCTGCTTTGATGAAGGCTCATGTAACACAGCATAAGCACACACAGACTATCCTATCATATTCAAGGTCCTGACCACGCTCGAGAGAAGATGATTTATACAGTGCAAATCTAGCAGAGAGTAGAAATCTGCAAACCTCTGCTCCAAAGCTATTTAAGTCTTTCTGAGAAGGAAAACTATATTTGACACCTTCCAAGTTTCCAAAGAGTTTTGTCCCATGAGTATATCAGTTCAATCTGCAGAGTCTCATTAAAAATCTCATCAACTTAAAGTCTACCATCTAAATTAAGTCCAAGTATAGATGAGAGATCTGATGTAGAACTTCTGGGATACAATTCTCCATGTTAAACCTGACCTTAAGAGAAAAGTTTGTCAGCTACCAACCCTCCCAACTTATAATGATGGACAAGTAAAAGACAATAGTTACGAACATTCAGGTTCAGAAATAGGAAATGTGGAAAATAAATTAAAGTAGTCTGACTATATTTCTGAACTTTTGAGATTTAATTACTGTCTTCAAAGCCTAAAAAATTTTATAGCCCTTAGTTGACACAGTATGGAAGACATTTGCTTCACTTCTTGAGAGAAATTTCATGTAAATCCCGTTTCCACCTAAGGCAGGGACCCCCAACTTTTCTGGCATAGTGACCAGTTTCAGGGAAGACAAATCCTCTACAGAGCTCAGGCAGTAATAAAATGATGAGAAGCAGCTGTAAATACAGATGAAACTTCATTTGCTGCTCTGCCATTTATCTTCTGCTATGTATAGCCCATTTTCTAACAGGTCATGGACCGAACCATGGTTAGGAACTCCTGGTCTAAGGTTTTGGCTAAAGGTTATCCAATCACATTCTCCACATTTTCCATATGCCACATTTTCAGCAGCCTTTTTTTTTTTTGACTGATATATTTTGCCATCTGGTGAGACCAGTAATTTTCAAAATCATCCAATTTTGAGACTTTTTGTTATTCCCTCAATTTCTCTCTCTTGTCTCACATTTTACTATACACATCAGAAGAAACAATGCAGCATTGGGGCATTTATTGAATGTTAATGTTATACATCCAAGTATATCATTTAAAAACTCCAATGCCCACACCATCACAGGTAACTGTCTTGCTATATTCTGTCACTTTATGACAAGACTTCATCTCTTCTTCTTTTCAGTATAATTGCTTACTGCTTTCCTATCCCTCCCTGGTCATGTCTTCCAAACTCAGTTTTCTAAATAGCTGTTTAAGACTATTTAGAGTTTCTCTTTCAAGTTTCTTAAAATCCTTCACTAATAATTTCTGTTTCTTTGTTTATTTTTAGGTATTGGTTGCAACTGTACCCTATTTCCAAGTATCAAAATCTATATTAGTTATAAATACTGGGTAACAAATCCTCCCAAAATTTTCATGGTTCACAAGTTTGGGTACAATTCAACTAGGTCCTTTCCTCACCTTAATGGCATAAAATCAAGGTTTCATTTAGTGTTTGACCTTCTATTAAATTTCAGGTTCAAAACACTTGAAATTCACTTTCATGACTAAGGTGGACTTCCTCTAGGTCATTGGATAGCAAACTACCCAAGAACGACTTCTTGCCTATACTATTAACATCAGATATTTTGGACCCTTTTTTTCTGCCTAATCATTATAATTACAGGCTTATAATTATGGTACTAATGATAAGCACAAATATTCATGTCATGGAGATTGGTCATTATTTTTGAAAATAATTATAAGCTATTATAACCATGAATGCCGCCTGCAGCTGTAGCCCTGTGGCATCCGATCCCGTCAGATCTCGGAAGCTAAGCAGGGTCAGGCCTGGTTAGTACCTGGATGGGAGACTGCCTGGGAACATCAGGTGCTGTAGGCTTGGGAGAAGGACCTGGCAACCCCCTCCCAAAAATCAATCTGCCATTGAAAACCCTATGCACAGCAGAGAAGCACTGACAATAGTGTTCCCCCTGTTGTACAGAGGGTCGCTATGAGTCGGATACCGACTCGACGGCACCTAACAACAACAACAACAGCCATGAATGCCATAGTTAATTTGTTCATGAATTACTTAGCAGACTTTTGTCAATTCAAGATAATTTTTTAAGTATTAGTCTAGAAGTTAAACAAAACATTAAGCTATCTAAGCTTATATGAAGTTTCAACAGTACCGATATTTACAACTTCTCACGTGTTGAATTTTAGCTTTCTTCTCTTTACATTCTGTTATTAGAATGTTGCCTAAAACCAATTGGTTTAGTCAAGGTAGTAAATGAGTGAATAGTTAATGAAGAAGGACTTACTGAGCAGGAGTTTGCCTAATGGGGATATGATCTTGCAAGAAGAGGTTCCATCAACTGAAGTCTTAAAAAATGATTATGTTACTTATGGCCAGTCATACTGAGAAATTACAATTCCTTAAAAATAAAAATTCAAGCTCTTACTTTGTATTGGCCTGATTCTTAAAAACAATTGAAAATTATAGTAAAAGTTTCTAATAATGTTTAAGTATGCTGCCACATTTTATTTTTACTTCTGGGCAACTATCAGAGACTTTAGTTTTCATGAATATATAAGACTGTAAACTAAAGAATGGATTGAAATTAAGTGAAATTCATAACATGAATAGCTCTGAAATAGTGACCTATATAATAAGTGAGAATACATTTTTATGGAACTATATATATTTTCTAACATCCCATCTCTAGTTGAGTGGACATTGTTATTATTCTAAGAACTTAGAAGTGCAAATGAATACTGTTGAAATATTCTCTAGAATAATATGTTTGAAAACATTAGACATCCAGAGCTGGTTGAAGTACAAGCAGGATAATGTGATTTAATATGAAAATGAAATATATATTTATTAATAAGGATAAAATGTCACAAATCCTTTCTAGAAAGTGGGTTATTTCATTATATTTGAATAAATATACCTAAAAGAGGAAATGGAGTTATTTGTGGTAGCTCCTGACTATGAGAATTATTTTCAATATGCTAAGAATAATTATAAATTAATTCTCTCTTGCCAGATTTTAAATAGCGTATTAGGAGAGTGTGTCACAATTAGAGTCAGATCTGTGCCTTAGGCTGTATGCATAGTAGAGGCTGCTGTTTATCATATGCTGGTAATGGAGCAGAGATGAACTAGTCATATGCTATTTGCATTATTTCTAATGGGCCTATGTTAACCTCAGCAGAAAATATACGCTATACATAAATGGGTCCCTGTGTGCTCATGTGTAAGTTTCCATTGGACAGAATACTCAAGTGATCTGATCCTTAACATCATTGCTTAGAAACTATTGCTGCTCCTTACATGGTTTGTAGCTTATGAACCATGCAGCAGTAATGGATGATCCTAATACTTAATGACAGACCATGTGAATCCTGTACTATCAGGAGTTCCTGAAATTAAACTTACAAACCAGTTGTGTCAGCGTTTACTTAATTCTTATTTTAAGGGAGATGTCATTTGAAAAGGTGAGTATTGATGGTCTGTTGTTTTTAGGTGCTATCCAGTCAGTGTTCCACTTATAATGACCAGGTGTATAACAGATGAAACACTATTGTCATTGTTTCTCTGCTATTCATAGGGTTTTCAATGGCTGATTGTTTTTTGGGAGTGGGCTGCCAGGTCCTTCTCCCAAGCCTACAATACCTGGTGTTCCCAGGCAACCTCCCATCCAAGTGCGATTTGACGAAATGGGTTGCCACAGTGGTATGATTGCAAGCATAGATGGCCTTGTTGTTGTTGTTGTTGTTAGGCCGTGGAGTCATGACCGACTCACAGCGACCCTCATAGGGTTTTCAATGGCTGACTGTTTCAGGATTGCCTCAGGAGTGGATTGCCAAGTCCTTCTCCATTTTTGCAGTGCTGAGAATCGAACTCGGGATCTCAGAGACTGCAGACCAGCACTCTACCAACTGAGCTAAATCCCAGCCCTTATAGATGGCCTAGGGACCTTGAAACATCTGACTAGTATATTCTAATATAATCTGAAATGCTTTTCTTTTTTCCATGTATAATTGATGATAGATTGATAGATCCTCAAACATTACAGACATTTTCCTCTTCTCAGTAGTTAATAACATCACATCACATTTCCCAGTACTCCTATCTCAATGAGTATTTTTTTTTTCATTCCTGTGGCCTCAGAGGACTCAGTTCTTAACTTTCCTTCCTTAGGTCAACACTTCCAGAATCACAATAGTTTAACAAATATTTTTCTTCAGCTTCATTCATTCCACGTAAGTGTCAAAATGATTTATCCAGACATTTTTCCTTGGTTGAGTATCTGTACATCTTAATACCTTTTAGTCTTTTCTTATAGCACTTGATAGGACTTTTCTTTATAGCACTTACAGTGATTCTATGAAATTAGGTATTTGTCTATTTTTCTCTCCTCCATCCCTCTTACCTTCCCAAACTTAACTATCATGAGTCCAAGTACATATTTTTTCTGTACTAAGGGTTGAACCGAGGGCCTCTGGCTTGCATGCTTTGCACCCCAGGCCATTCTTTTACTTTTTGAGACAGGGTCTCCCTTAGTTATGAGGACTGCCTCTGGTCTTGAACTTGCCATCCTCCTTCGTCCTGAGCCGCTGGGATTACAGGCATGTGCCACCGCACATGGCAAGTCCAATTACTTTTATCCCTTTTGTTCTTGCTATACTCCCAGTAAAACACATGGTTGTTGTTGTTGTTGTTGTTAGGTGCCGTCGAGTCGGTATCTGACTCATAGCGACCCTCATAGGGTTTTCAATGGCTGACTGTTTTCGGGATTGCCTTGGGAGTGGATTGCTGGACACTTCTCCCATTTTTGCGGTGCTGGGAATTGAACTCGGGAACTCAGAGACTGCAGTGCAGTGCTCTACCAACTGGGCTAAATCCCAGCCCCAAACACATGGTAGATATTCAAATAATAGTTGAATGAATAACCTGACTGTGTTGATTTATTACCGAAGTAATAAGGCATCTCTGACCAAGATAAGGATCATTTTCATAGTATCAAAAATGAGATCATAAATCTAATTTTACTATCAGCTAAGGACATATGTGCTGCTTTTTGCTAAGAAGGTCAAAGAATGAGAATAATATTACACCTTTCGACTTTAGGATCTGAAATGTCTTCATTACCCTCTCCGACTACACCCCTTAGTTTTCTTCTTTCTGAGTTGGATTTCAATGTTAACAATTCAAACCAGCTGAAATTGTGTTGCATACATTATAAAATATTTAAAAATTTTAATTTACTTATAAGTGAGTAATTACTATGTTTACAATTCCAGGTTTACAGATTTACTGACTTATAATACCTCCTTGCTATATGTAGGTTTTAGTTGATATAGTACTCTCTTACTTGGATTTTTATTCAACTTTGTTTGTTCTGTTTTGTTTTTTGAGACTGGGTCTTGCTATGTAGCCCAAGCTCACTCGAACTATGTAGACTTTTATTCCAGTGTTTAAAATTCTATTTCTTCCAAACTATTAATACTGAAATAAAAAATGATGTTAAATTTATTAATAATGTTCATAGGTCTGTAGCCATAGCACCGAAGTGTCCAATCTTGCCTGATCTCAGAAGCTAGGCAGTTTTGGCCTGGTTAGTTCTTGGACGGGAGACCACCTGGAATTGCCAGGTGTTTCAGGCTAAGGACAAGGACCTGGCAACCCATTCCTGAAAGGAATCACCATTGAAAACCCTGTGAATAGCAGAGAAGCACTGAAAATAGTGCTGGGCACAGCAGAGTGTCAGAGAGTGTTTAGTTCTGTTGTACATAGGGTGGCTATGAGATGGACCCAACTCAATAGCACCTAACAAACAAAAATGTTCATAAACATTATCTTAATATTATTGAAAATCACTATCAATAATTTATACCTTAAAATTGACTACATATTATGCACAGTACAAAGCGCTTTCAATAAATTATTTCAATAAAGTTGTTGTTGTTGTTAGGTGCCGTTGAGTCGGTATCTGACTCATAGCGACCCTCATAGGGTTTTCAATGGCTGACTGTTTCGGGATTGCCTTGGGAGTGGATTGCCAGGCCCTTCTCCAATTTTTGCGGTGCTGGGAATTGAACTCCGGACCTCAGAGACTGCAGCGCAGTGCTCTACCCACTGAGCTAAATGCCAGCCCCTCAATAAAGTTAGTACCCAGATATCTACAGTGCACACACTTGAATGTACCTTAATCAGTTGAGTAACAATGGATCAGTAAACAAAACTAGATTTCCCAAATCTGAACAAGTAACAAAATAACAAATGAGATAGTTGAAATTCTAACTATGGTTTCTGTCTCCAAAGGCTGTGCCTTAAAATACAAAAAAAAAAAAAAAAAAAAAAAAAAGCAAAAACCTCATAATACATATAAGGTACTTTGATCATATTTACTCCTTATTACCCTTTCTTGTCTCCCTCAAATGTACACTCACAATTTTTCATCTTAAAATTTTAATTTACTATCCAATACCAGTTATGTATAATTTGTTGTTGTTGTTGTTGTTAGGTGCCATAGAGTAGGTATCCGACTCATAGCGACCCTACATACAACAGGCGAAACACTACTGTGAGTGCTTCTCTGCTGTTCATAGGGTTTTCAATGTCAGATTGATTATTGGGAGCGGGTTGCCATGTCCTTCTCCCAAGCCTGCAGTATCTGGTGTTGCCAGGCGTTCTCCCATCCAACTACTAACCAGGCCCGACCCTGCTTAGCTTCCGAGATTGGACGGGATCGGATGCCACAGGGCTACGGCTGCAGGCATGTATCATTTATAACATAATAAATAATAAATAAATTTTGCTTTATTTCTAATTGCATATATATGTATATATGTGTATATATATATATATGTATATATATATATATATATATATATGTATATATGTATATATATATATATATGTATTTGGGAGAAGGACCTGGCAACCCCCTCCCAAAAATCAATCTGTCATTGAAAACCCTACGAACTGCAGAGAAGCACTGACAATAGTGTTTCCCCTGTTGTACAGAGGGTCGCTATGAGTCGGACACCGACTCGACGGCACCTAACAACAATATATATGTATACACACACACACACACACACACAGACACACACACACACAAATACATTTTGAGAGGGTTTTCATTTTTTTTCTCTACTCTGCAGGATTCCAACAAAGGAATATGTAAGAAGAAAAAATATCACGAAACATTCATATAACGAATCGTAAGGTAAAATTTATAATATTTTCTATATTTAAAATGTTATAGAAATGCCAAAATTATTGTCATGCAGTTTCTTTTGTAAACTGTTTCTAAAAGAATAATGAATTATTTAAAGTTGTGGCAGGGCCAGTTTTCTTCTGTGTTTTAAAATAACTTTTAAAAATTGAGCTGGGTGCGGTGGCGCATGCCTGTAATCCCAGTGATGCGGGAGGTGGTGGAAGGAGGATCATAGCAAGTTGGAGACCAGAGGTAGTCTGTGGACTTTAGTGAGACTCTGCCTCAAGTAAAGTAAAAAAATGGGCTGAAGATGTAGCTCAGTGGTATAGTACTAGCAAAGCATGTGAGCGCGCAAGGCCCTGGGTTCAACACCAGTACCACACAAAAAATAAAAAAATAAAAACAATAATAATTTTCAAAAATTTGTATAACCATTACTTTCCCTGATAAATTGTCCAGCATTGTCTTATAGACATACTTCTGAAATATCCTAGAGCCATCAATGGTGAATTGAACACTTAGCCAATATTTTTTCAATATGAGGGAGTTGAACCCAGTGCTTTACACAGGCTTGGTAAGTGTTTTAACAAGCGGAGGCACCCCAGTTTCTTTTTCATTTTTTATTTTGAGACAAGGACTCATTAAGTTGCACAGACTGCCTCTGATCTCAAATTTGCAATTCTCCTGTCTCAGCCTTCCAAGTGGCTGAAATTGTAGGTGTGGACCATAACACACAACACTGACACTACCAACTTTTATGTAGTTTGTATTAAGGATAAAATGAATCCATTTGCTGTACTTGCCCAAAAGTACTTTAGTTGCTTATCTCCGTGAACCTTTTTTTATAGTCCAGCAAATAAATTACATAAAGAAATCAAGTAAATTCATTAACTAAGTAAATTTAACCAAATAAACCATAACTTGATGCTGGTCACAATTAACAAGCTGTAATTATGTAGTTACTAATATGTATTTTGTGAAATTGGGCTGAGGTTAACTCAGTTGGTAGAGTGATGTTCTGCCCTCTCTGATGCCCAGGATTCCATCCCCAGCACAGCAAATAATGGGAGCAGGACTTGGCAGCCTCTCCTGAGAACAATCCAGAACAATCAGCCATTGATAATCCTATGAATAGCAGAGAAACAGTGACAGACCTGGGCATGGCACAGTGTTGGGGAGTGTTTTGTTCTATTCCACATAGGGTTGCTATGAGTTGGACACAATGGCGTCCAACAACAACAACTCGTTTGTAAAATTAGTAAGTGATTGATATTATTACCTAAAATTGCCACATGATATATGACTGATTATTAACTTTGAAGACTCATGGAAATAGGGTGATTTTGTAAGAATTTAGACAGTTACTTTTAAAAATCACTGAAGATAAATTAGTAATTCAATCAAGTTCTGCATTTGCTTGCATTTATATCTTAAGAACACAGGAGTAAATCTTGTCAGATGTTGCTCAACAACAATCATGAGGCATCTACTGCAGAAAGGATTGGCTTGCTTATCTGTTTTTCCACTGAGCTACTGAAAACTCTAGTTTTTGTTTACAGTTACTGAAAGTGAGAGATTCTGCTCCATGATGGAGTTCTGAAAATGTGGAAAGTGACAGGAGGGCTTTTCCCTTAGGAGTGCCCATGCATATTTTTGCTGCTGCTGCCGCCTTTTATTTCATTGCAAGAATCCTCAGCAAGGAGTTTGTACTTATTCTTCTCATGTATCCACGGTAGATTTATAAGCACTTCTTATCCTCTGAGGAATAGAATCAAGCTGACAGTTTATGGGGAAGAATATGATTATGTACTTTCAAGTTTCTTGCACATTTGTTGACGAACAGTATTATTCATGTTGCTTAATGTCAAACATTTATCCCTTTCCCTCATTCACAGTGTCAGCTATTTGAAATATGTCTCACTTAAGAAATAATCCTGATCCAGTCTGCAGCCATTCTATCAACTCGGAATTTCAAGCATCACCAAAAATTTCAATTGCTCATAAAAATAACCTCATGAGAAACTTAGGTTTTTTAATTTAATAGTTATTTACTACCAGTTTAAATTATACTAATCAGTAAAAACCTACTAATGGCTTTTGTTTGTTAGTTTGCTGTACTGGGGAGTTGAACCCAGGGCCTGACACAGGTTAAGAAAGTGCTCTACCACCAAGCTGCACCTCCACCACCTTTTTTAATTTTTATTTTTGATACAGAGTTTTGTTAAGTTTCACTGGCTGCCTTTGGCCTCAGACACTTGATCTTTCTACCTCAACCTTCCTACTTGTTCAGATTACAGGCATGCACCATGACACCTGACCTTAGTGTACAAAGTAAAAGGATTAATTATTTTTGGAAAGATTTCCATTGGAGGCCTTATTGTCACCTGAAATCCCAGCAACTCAGGAGGCTGAGGAAAGAGGATCAAGAGTTCAATGTCAGAAGCAACCTATGCAATTTAGCAAGAATCTGGTTCAAAATTTAAAAGAATAATTTAAAAAAGAAGGAGCTGGGCATGTTGCTCAGTGTTAGAGCACTTAGTTAGTATGTGCCCTAGATAGTTAGTAAGGCCCTGGGTCTAAATCCCAGTACTAGGGCATATAAAGAAAACAACAAATATTTTAATGGGTAGCTAAACGTATAGCATTGCTTTTGACATAACTGGAAATATTCTTATAAATTTCTTTGTTGCTAAACCTTCCGTGTCTACTACCTTCTATTTTAATTAATTTTTTATCATTTTCCTATTACTAATTACCTAAAACATATTTTTATTGAAAATTCAGAATACCTACATACTTTTTCTACCATACAGACATTACAAGAATTGGCCTTTTATAAAAAAGATATGCCTTTCATTAACTTGTTAGAGAATGCCAATTCTTTCTTGCTTAAACTCCAGTCTTCACAGATCTAGTCAACTAATCAGATTAAGGAAAGTGTCCTTACCATATTTGCATTTATATTCCAGGTTACTTCATCCCCTATTGAACTCCCTTCCACACTCTAGAGTTATATTACCAAAATACATAATAGTAATATAATTGAACTCAGGGATGAAAATACCGAGGGATGATTCATGAGTATACCTCCAGAAATACATTATAATATCCAAAGGCAAACATTTGTTGGGGGATGTGGGAGGAAAGCATCTTGATTCTTGATCCATGACCATGGACTAGTTTATCTGATTAACAAATAACAAGACTTCATTTTCTTTGAAGAAATGACTCAGAGTTGATGTGTCTCCAGTGAGAATAGGAGGAGAAACCCAGAAGAAGTAGATAAGGGCATTGCTGAGATCCAGAGAAAGAGCTGAGCTGCCAGATATTGGAATAGCAGATTTACCAAACATGTGCTATTTCCTTGATTAAATGAAATTTTCCCAAATGTTTTATTTTATTTTACATAAATTATTGATTTCCAAATTTAAACTATTCACTATATAATTGGAATATACAGTTTCATATAATATTTAGAAGACTGATAAAATGGTATTATTCTCTTTTTACTGATGAGGAAACCAAACCTTGAGTGACTGTGAGTCTATCTGGAATCAACTTTTTGCTCTTAGCTGATAGGAATATGGTAATGAATATAGTTTGATTTATCCAGATAGGCATCATAGTTGAGGCAGTCTGATAATTATAGTCATTGATTTCTTGGTAATTACAGATTCATGATTCTGTCCTTTGCATATGTATTCCCTTCTTATATTTAAGTAGTACACTAGAATCCCCATTTCAGATGACTTTAAAGCATGTTTATAATTTTGTTTAGCAATTATCTCCCTAGAGTTTTATTAATATCTTTCTTCAAATTTCTAATAGATCTGTGCTTGTAAATGATTTTAAGTTACATAAAAACAATAAATGAATAGAGAAAAATCACAGGGAAATATGGATTATTTGGAGAACATAACTGTTTCAAGTAGTTTCCTAACTGTCATATATAATAATTTATAAACACAAATAATGAAGTTACCCAGATAAAGTTTGTACAAACTAGGAGGGAATTTTTTTCCTGTACTGGAGATGAAAACCAAGCCCTGTACCTACTAGGCAAGTACTCTACCACTGAGCTACATCCTATGTACTTGGATGGAATTTTTATGTCTATTTCATAAAAGAATAATATGATCCCTATATATGTCTTCTGACTTAATGGCTTTGTATTTAATTTGATGTTGTTTTGGTTGCTGTTGTTAGGTGCCATTGAGTTGGGTCCGAATCATAGAGACCCCCTTAGGGTTTTCAATGGCTGATTATTTCAGGATTGCCTTTTGGGAGTTTACCAAATTAAAAGCCATGCAGTAGTAAATACTTGTTTGAACCTATCATCTTTTGTATTTAGCACCATGTTATAAATCTATGGATGCTTTCAACCACTATTCCATATACTGCTGCTGCATCTTCTCCAGAATTGCATAACCATTCTCTATCTCACCATTAGTCATCACAAGCCCCGCTTAAAACAAAGACAGCAAAAATCACAACACATCCAGGACACTGTATCCTATTTTTTCCTTAAGGTATTGTAGCACAAAAATACTGATAACATTAGCTATTGCTATAATGTTCTGTCTTGAAAATATATGTGTGTCTTATTGATGCTAAAATTCAAAGTAACTTAGAAAGTTAATGCCAAGAAGTGACACCAAAACTGAAGTTTTCTGTGATATAATAGGCCTGTGAAGATTTTTATGGTGCTCTACATGTGTATGTGCTGTTTTTTTCCTAAAATGTGTGGAGTGAGTAGTTAAATAAGGCACTCTAAGCTACCTCAGATCATTTATCCATTCTTATGAGTATTGCTGACAAAATGTACTGTCATGTCTTATTCTGGGCACTGCACCTTAGACCAGATATCTCATTTCTTTGAACTGGATCATATCAGACAACTCAATCTACATCAAATGTACCTTCACATTTACAATTTCTGGCTATAAAATATTAGAGCATTCTCTTGTACCACAACTATCCTGTTTTGCATCTGTCTTTTTCATCTTCTCTACTGTTCTAGTCAATCACAGAAAAATAAATTGTTTTTGGAAACATTTCTCTTTGGATTCAAATACAGGTATATTTATGGGGCTATAAAAATGCTTCAGAACTGCCTTGATACAGTTTCTCTCATTTCAGACGAGAACATACTGCACTATAATGACATTGACTTCAACGTTATTGAAAAAAATCATGCAGCCAGATGGTTTTGTACTAGGTAAAATAGAGTTTCAGGACAGTTCTAGCTTGGGTATGGGTTTTATTCATTAAGATTCCTCTGCAGGGGCAAGAAAAATCATTGCAGAATAATTAAGACATATCTACTAACAAACTATCATTTATTTATGATTTAATGCAACTATGGGGCACTGGTATATCATATGAGGAATACCAAGTCAGACCGAAAGATCTTAAAGTTTTGAGGTTTCTTGTCAACTGTTGCTTTACACAGGTTCAGACATTAAATCTGTTTCTTAAAGGCTAAAGAAAAAATATGATTTACTTTTCTCTCTCTCTCTCTCTCTCTCTCTCTCTCTCTCTCTCTCTCTCTCCTCATCTGGTCTTGATTCATGAGGCTTTTTCTCTAAGCTTTTCATTTATCTTTTTTGTATATGACTTTAAAGAGTTAGATGTAGTGAAAAGAACTTCACACATTAAACATGTATTTGATAATAAAAATACATTATATTAAATTGTGTACACATCAAAGAATTTTTTTTGGTTAAAATATTTTAAAATTCATGAACTATTGCCAGGCGCAGTAGCGCACTCCTGTAATCCCAGCGGCTCAGGAGGCGGAGGCAGGAGGATTGCAAGTTCGAGACCAGAGGCAGTCCACGTAATTTAGAGAGACCCTGTCTCAAAAAGTATAAAAAGTGGGCTGGGGGCGAAGCCCAGTGGTCCAACACTTGCAAAGCATGCAGGCGCAAGGCCCTGGGTTCAACCCCCAGTACCACAAAAAAAAAAAAAAAATCATGAAATATTAAGAACACATGCAATTCTTGCAATTATTTATTATAAACAAATGTAATTTTTTCTACCCACTCTGTACTGTGAAAGTTCATCAATTTCTTAAGCTTAAGTTAATTTATTTCCTGAAGTTTCTTAAATCTATCAGAAATTGGGGTTTTCTGATAATTGTGGAAGTGTACAATTTATATGTGCCTTGGTTGTTCTTTACCATTGCTACAATGATGAGCCAGCTTAGTATAGGCATGTCTGAACAGGAAAATTGAGTACTGTATTTATTGCAACTCTGATATTGTCTCATTAGAACTCATTATCATGCCTGAAACAAATTTCAAACAATAAAAAATATGTGGTGGTCACTTGTGTATCATCACTTTGAAAATCTGATTCTGAAGACTCCTTTATTACATTCCATTAGATTATGTAAAATGAAATTTCAGATGTAAGATTGAATTACTCTCAGTAAATACTGTTATTAGAAAGTTTGCAGCTGACAATTTAGAGTAAATAATACTAATTTGCTTTTCTCAATTATATTTTGAAGTTGTAATGTTTGGATTATTTATCTTTTCAGAAAAACATATAACTACTATTTAATGTTTAATATTTCAGTAAATGCTGGGCATGGTGGTGCCTATAATTCCAGTGATTCAGGATGCTGAAGCAGGAGGATCTTAGGTTTGAAGTCAGAGATAGCCTGAATAACTGAGCTAGATCCTGTCACAAGTTAAAAAAATAAAAACGAGGTTGAGTGTGCTTCTCAATATAAAGTGCTTGCGAAGTATGTGCAAGATCCTGAGTTCAAACCCCTAGTATCAGAAAAAATAATTCAGTAAGTGGTTATAAATTTTTAATAGAGCAAATTCAAAGATTTTTGACTGAGAGTCTAGAGGTCCTGGCATGACTAAAAACTCTGCCTCTTTACGTTATTTGCTGTGTGACTGAGTAATTAGTATAAACTTCTGAGCCTCAGACATTACTATTAGGGGTAAGAAACGAGTAGAGGCTCCCAAGTGGCAATCTTTGAACTGAGGATTTTCCATTGTAATGTTTCAGTGGCCTTCATTACAATGATAAACATAATTATTGTATTTGTTGTAATGATATTTTTATTTAAGAATTTTGCTTCATTTAGACATTATCAAATTTCCAGTTGAGCTTTCTTGAATGTTTAAGAGACCATATTAAACAAATTCAATTTTTGGACTTGATTACAATTCTGTTTGAAATACTAAAAATGTAAACATATATTGTGAATACAGATATTTCTATTAAGACTGTGTGATACATGATAAACAATGATAATTTTATTAACTATAATAGTAATATATTTCTCATTATGAAAGAAAATATCTTGATTATTATATGCTTATTGTAAACTGTTTAGAAGGAAATCTACTAATATTTGGGATTTGCTTTAAAATAATTAATCAAAATATGAAGAAGATAAATCATGTATGTCAAAAAGTTTATATCAGTTAATTATGGATTATGACGAGATTAATTGTTTACCAGCATTCTCTCATGTGTATATTACTGGGAAGTGACTTCTCAAACAGGGACTGGGTTTCCTAGGCACCTTTGCAGAGAAAATTCCTAGTACATAGAATGGGAGTGAAAGGAAAATGTCTCCTTCCAGGTCCAGCCTAGGCCCATCTCCTGTGCTAGTTTCTTCTTGCTTTTTTCACCATCTGGATGTCTGAATGGGATGGAGATGCCACCCTGAAAGACCTTGGAATCCACATACTGAATATATGTACTTGAGTAACAAAGGTTTTGATGGACTGGGGCCCTGAGTCACTGTATGATAGAGGCCTACACCACTGACCTAGTCCATTATTCAGTACTTCTATATGAGTAAAAAGGAAATATAAATTATAACTTGAGCCATTATAATATCTAGCATTAGTTTCATTACAGAAACTGGCCTTATTGTAAGAAATATAATGATGTTTTTATTTGTTTATTTCCATGAAGAATTCATTACAAAGGGCAAAGTGGAACACTTTAAGTTGGAAGGAGGAAGACAAGATCAGAAATACAGTTGATATGAGATCATTGTGTTTTCCTCTCTTCTCAAGTTCAATAAGAATTTTTGATTCAAAATAATTTAATAATCAAATGTAAGTTCAATGACATAATGATAATATTCGTAATGTTATCTGTAAAAATAACAGTTTAGGGATTCTTTGATAACTCTTTTACTTATAGACAATTTTCTCCTCAGTATAACCCACATCAGAAATGATACTAGGTATGTTTTCATTTCTACTATCAACTTACATTTTAAATCCCTTCCACATTTAAAACTTAACCAACCAAATCTGTACAGAAGAAATTTACTGCTTTCAATTTTGTCTTCATTTACTCTATATGTACTTGACTAGTGCAGCCTTCATCACTTGAATTTTTCAGCTCAGTTAGTAGAGTGCTGCTCTGCATTCTCTGAGGTCCTGGGTTCAATCCCCAGCACCACATAAAATGAGAGAAGCAGCCGGGAGCCAACCTCCTGAACAATCCGTCACTGAAAATGTTATGAATAGCAGATAAGCACTGACATAGTGCCAGGCATGGCATAGTGTCAGGGAATGTTTCATTCAGATCTACAGAGTCATTATGAGTTGGACCCAACTTGACAGCACCTAACAACACATTTTTCAGAAATTAGATAAAGCTGCAAATATATATCATCATTATGTGCATTGCCTTTAACTAAACAAGATTTATGTATCTTAGAATATATATGCTTGTCTCTGAGAGTTGCAAATGATTTATCTGTGGAGGTAATTAGTGCTTTATTTTTGCTACCAAAACATCTTTGTACTTTCATCCCTAAATCTCTGACAACCAATAATAGGAGCACACACACTCAGCTCTTCATCAGACACTTCATCAAGCTTCTTATCTACATTTACGAATGATGTAATGTGAAGAAAATATGTGTGAACATAAACTTTAGTGTCAGAGAAACATGACATCCCAGTTTCAATCCTATTTCTGATACTTGTTGTTGTTAGGTGCCATCAAGTTGTGCCCAACTCATAGCAACCCTCATAGGGTTTTCAATGGCTGATTGTTTCGGGACTGCCTCAGGAGTGGATTGCCATGTCCTTCTCCCATTTTTGGGGTGCTGGGAATTGAACCCAGGAACTCAGAGATTGCAGAGTGGCGCTCTAGCAATTGAGCTAAATCCCAGCCCATTTTTAGTACTTAGTAGCTGTAAATACTAAGAAATTTACACCTGAATATGGTTATCTGTAAAAACTGGTGTTTATTTTATGCTGTTATAAAGAAGGTAATAATGTAATACTTGACTATTAAAAGTTTTTGGTATTATCTATTACAGAGGATGGCTAGAGTATGGCTCAGTTGGTAGATTGCTGCTCTATGCTACTAGAGGGCCTGGGTTAGATTCCACAGCACCATGAACATGGGATAAGAACTTGGCAGTCCACTCCCAATACAGTCCTGAAATGATAAGCCATTGAAAACTCTACAAAGATTGCTAGGAGTTAGACTTCACTCAATAACACCTAACAGCAAACACGTACAGAGGAAGATAGTGAACAGAATAACTCATTTTCTCAGATTTTCCAAAAGAAGTCAAATAATGTGTGGTGAACTTATTCTAATTTGAGAAGACATTTATGTAAATAAAGTTACAAAAGAATATATGAATCCTCTTGCTATAATCTGGTTAAATATTTATACGTGTCTTTCATTCAACTTTTTCAGCATTGGAAATGCTTTTTCCATATCATTAGGCTTTTCCACAACATAAATTTCTCTGTGTGTGTACATATATATATACACACATGCACCATATATATATATATATATACACATCTATATACATATACACATATACATATATGTGTGCACTTATGTGTGTGTCTGAATTTTAAGATAGTATGCAACATCTTTCTCTTTATCTTCCCAAAAAAGAAGCACAAAATAAAAGTCAGAAGCTGGTGATAAAACATTTGCTTTCTGGACTTTCAATAGATCACCCATCCCCAGAACACAGAGAATAAAGACTTTAGGAATGAAAAACAGCATGGATTTAATGAAGCTTTACAGATGTTAAAAGGGATCCAAGTATAAAAGAGTGTAATTACAGACTACTGTTAGTAGCTTCCTTCAGAACTAATATATTTCAAATTGCATCTGAACTTGTACAATTCATTCAAATACTGTGAATTAGCAAATCTTTAAGCAATTTATTCAAAATATGTAATGGAAAGAAATATCAAAATTTGCTGATTCGTGTATGGAAGTAGTAATTTAATGTCTAATCATTAGTTCGTTTAAACACCTTTGTGAAAAGTGTTTTTCAAACTAATATGAATTTTTCCATGAATATTATTCTTAAGTTATAATAAGCTTCTATGTATGCTGATCCAATTGATTCTTATATATAATTTTTAAAAAATCATATTGGATCAATTTTTTCATTGCCAGTTACATTTTTTTCTTTCCTTCCTAGTGTTGGAGATTAAACTCAGGGCTGAGTACTGGCTAAATACATGCTCTACTACTGACCTATATTCTCATCCCTCAACATGTATATATATATATATATATATATATATATATATATATATATATATATATGATATACATATATATTAGTATTCATGATTAAATAAAGCATAGTGTTCTGAAAACCTAACAAATTAAATCCATACTTCCACACACACTAATTTTCTTGTTTTACTTTGTTTTTGACTGTTATATTATTCTTGGTATTTTCATCTTTTTATGATGAAACAAAAATATGAAATACTAAATAATATCCTATTACTATATATATATATATTTTGCCAGTTTAATCTGGGCTAATTCACATAATTTCTCCTTTAAGGAACTCCATATTCTGTCTTTTTCTTTTTCTTTCTGTATCATATCTTTATCTAGGAATATGTGCAACATGTAGTCAGGTATGAAGTTCTTAACTATTAATTAAACAATAACAAAAGCAAGAACAATGAGAGTTGATAAATAAAGATACATCCTGAAGGATTATCAACAAATTATTTACTGTCACTTAATTATAAATAGTTTTAACATTGTTGTTTTTAGGTGCCATCCAGTCAGATCTGACTCATAGCATCCCTACCTACAACAGAATGAAACACTTCCCAATTCTGTTTCAGGCAATCTTTTTTTATGGTCAAGCGTATTGTTGCAGACACTGTTTCAATCCATCTAGTTGAGGGTTTTCCTTTTTTTGATGACCTGCCACTCTCTCAAACTTGTCCTTCCCCAGGGAATGGTCCCTGCTGACTACATGTCCAAATTTCATAGGATGCAGTCTAGCCATCCTTGCTTCCAAGAAGCACTCTGGTTGCACTTCTTCTAAGACAGGTCTGATATTCTCTTGGCATTCCTTGGTATAGTCAACCTTCATCTCCAGCACCATAATTCAAAAGCATCAATTCTTCTGCTCTCTCCCTTATTCACTGTCCAGCTTTCACAACCATATGATGTGACTGAAAATACCATGAGTCAGGAGTCTGTTTGACTTCAATGTGATATCTCTCCTTTTCAACACTTTATAGAGATCTTTGCAACAGCTTTGCCTGATGTAACATGTATTTTCATTTTTTGACTGCTGATTCCGTGGGTATTGATTGTAGAACAAAGTAAAGAAAACTCTTGTACAACCTCAATCTTTCCTCCATTTATCATGAAGTTGCTTACAGACCCAATTTAAGCACTTTTGTTTGGTTGATGTTGAGTCACAATCCATACTGAAGGCTGTGTTTTTTATTTCATCAGTAAATGTTTCAAAATCTCTTCACATTCAGCAAAGAAAATTGTGTCATCTGCATAACACAGGTTGTTAATGAGACTTCTTCCAATTATGATGCTGCATTCTTCTTCATAAAGTCCAGCTTTTCAGATTATTTTCTCAGCATAGAAATTGAACAGGTACAGTGAAATGATAAAGCCCTGACTCACAGCTTCCTAGATTTTGAACCAGGCAATGATTCCTTGTTCTGTTTGAATGACTGTTTTCTACTCCATGTGCAGATTCCTCATGAGTACAATTAGGTGCTCTGGTATTCCCATTCTTCACAATGTTATCTGTAAATTATTGTGAACCACCCAGCTGAATGCCTTTGCACAGTCAATAAAATATAAATAGACATCTTCCTGGTATTTTCTGCTTTTGGCTAATATCAATCTGCCATCAGCAGTGACGTCAGTGGTTCCATGGCTCTGAATCAGGATTGATTTCCGGCAGTTCCTTGTGTATACATTGCTTCAGTAGCTTTTGAATTGTTTTTAGCAAAATTTTGCTTGTATATGATATTAATGATATTGTTCCATAGTTTCCATACTCAGTTGGATTTGCTATCTCAGGCATGGGCAAATTATATATATATATATATACACACACACACACACATATATAAATATATATTTATATATATTTACATATATAAATATATATGTATATATTTATATATATAAAATATATGTATATATTTATATACACATATACATATATTCACATATATTTATATACATATATACATATGTATACATATGTATACATACATACATATATACACATATATACATATGTATACATATATACATATATACATATGTATATACATATATAAATATATACGTATATATTTATATATATCTTCCAGTCAGTTGGCCAGATAGCTTTTTCCAAATCTCTTGGCATTAATAAGTTAGCACCTTCAGTGTAGCATCTGTTTGTTGAAACATCTCTATTGGTATTCCATCAATTCTTCGTTCCTTATGTTCTGCCAATTCCTTAAAGGCAGTTGTCCTTTAGTACCATTGGTTCTTGATCATATGCAGCCTCTTGAAATGATTGATTATCTATCAGTTCTTTTTGGTATAATGACTCTGTGTATTCCTTCCATCTTCCTTTGATGTTTCTTGCATCATTTAATATTTTCCCTATAGAATGCTTCACTATTGCCATTCAAGCATCGAATTTTATCTCCAGTTTCTTAAGCCTGAGAAAACTAGAGTGTGTTCTTCCTCTTTTGTTTTCTATCTTTATGTGTTTCTACATGTCATTTTAATATGTAATTTTGCCTTCTTGAGTTACCTTTGAAATTTCTTTAGTTCCTTAACTTCATCATTTCTTCCTTCTTCTTAGGTGTTCCACTTTCAAGGGCAAGTTTCAGAGTCTCTTTTGACATATAATTTAGTCTTTTCTTCTTTTCCTGTCTTTTTAATAACTTTTTGTTTTCTTCATTAACAATGTCTTTAATGTCATAGCACAATCCCACTGGTCTTCTACCATTAGTATATAATGCATTAATCCTTTTTTGAGGTAGTCTGATCTCAGATGGGATATACACAAGGTTATACTTTGACTCTCATACATTTGTATTTTTCTTCAGTTTCAATTTGAACCTGCACATGAGGAGTTGATGGTCTGATCCACAATCAACACCTAGTCTTGCTCTGATATCTGATATTGAACTTTTCCTTTGTTTCTTTCCACAAATGTAGTTAATTTTGTTGTTGTATGTTCCATCTGTGAAATCCATGTATATAGTCCTTGTTTATGATGGTGAAAATTGTTTTGCAATGAAATAGTTATTGGTCTGACATAATTCTATCATGAGATCTCCAGCATAGTTTCTGTCACCAAGGTCATATTTTCTGGCTACTTAGCTCTCTTGTTTGTTTCCAACTTTTGCATTCCTGTCATTAGTAATTACTAGTACATCTGATTACATGTTCAATATATTTCAGATTGCAGGAGCTAGTAAAATTTTCCTTTCCCTCATTTATGCCCTTACTGGTGGGTGGATAAATTTGAATAATTATCATATTAACTGGCTTTCCTTGTAGGTGTATAGATATTATTAGTCTATCACTCGCAGCATTGTACTTCAAGGCAGATTTTGAGATATCTTTTTGGTGTTGAATGCAATCCCATTTCTCTTTAATTTGTCATTCCAGTGTAGTAGGTGATATGATTATCTGATTCAAAAGGACCCATGCCAGTCCATTTTACCTTGCTGGCGTGTAGAGTGTCAAACAATGTGCCACACTTCCCTTTTAATTATTTCTAATTTTCCTAGATTCATAATACATACATTCCATGTTCCAATTATTAATGCATTTTTAGTTGTTCTTCTACATTTTGATTTATGCAACAATAGCAAGTGGAGGTCCCTGAGGCTTTATGCTATTTCCATCATTAAGGTAGACACGACTTTGTGGAGGCACCTGTTTCCCAGTCGTCATTCCAGTGCCTTCCAACCAGCATGGCTCAGTTTTAGGCATTTTATCTGACTGTGTTTCTCTACTACTTGTACAGTTTTCAATGGCTGATTGTTTCAGGAATGGACTGTCAGATCCTACTCTGTAGTCTGCTTTAGTCTGGAAGTTCAATGAATCCTGTCCATCTTAGGTGACCCTTCTGGTATCTGTAATGCTGGTAGCATTGGATTCAACATCACAGCAGCACAGCAAACTGATTATTGAGATATAATTGACATACCTAGCTGGGGTTTATCTCAGGTGATACACTGCCACTCTGCACTCTCTGAGGACCAGGGTTCAATCCTCAGTACTGCAAAAATGTAATAAGGGTATGGCATTCCACTCCCAAAGCAATCTCAAAACAATCATCCATTGAAAACCCTATGAAGGTTTTCATAGTTGGACTGACTCAACGGCACAAAACAATAATTGACATACAAAAAGCTCAAAAGATAAGTGTAAAATTTGTTCTCACTTAAAATATATACTATGAAATCATCAGCATAATAAAAGTAGTGACTATTTCCAATATCTGGAAAAATTCTTCTAATTATTGTGGGCTCAACACAGGTCTTCATGTATACTTTGCAAGTGCTCTACCATTGAACTGCACTTCTAGCACCTGTTTAAATTTTTATTTTCAGCCAGGTTCTTGATAAGTCATGCAGGCTGACTCTGGCCTCCAGTCACAGTCCTCCTGGGATTATAGATTTGTGCCAGCCAAACTCTTCCATTTTATATGTTCCTTCTTCATGACCCTTCCCATGTTATCATCTGATGTCCATTATTGTAGACTGAATTGTACTTTCTAGAACATTTTATAAATAGAATGATGGATGCAGTGTATGATTGCTGACTATTTTATTAAGCACAATTATTTCATAGATAGTTTAATATGTAGCACATACCAATAGTTCATTCCTTTTTCTTCTCAAGAAATATTTTATTGTGGCTGTGCACCACATTTTACCTGCTGTTCATCATCATCTTTTTTTGTGTGTGTGGTACTGGGGGTTGAACCCAGGGCTTCATGTTTGCATGCTTGCAAATTCTGTACCATTGATCTGTACCCTCAGCCCATTTTTTTACTTTTTGAGATGAGGTCTTGTTAAATTACGCAGACTGCCTCTGGTCTCGAACTTGTGTTCCTCCTGCCTCTGCCTCCCAAGGCAATTCATCTTTATATATTCATGTAATATGTAAATATATACATTATTATATGACATATACACAGTTGGTGAAATAACACCAATACAGGGCAACATTCCTGTAAAGCACCGGCCAAGCACTCTACCACTGAGCTATACCCAAAGTCCTCTTACAAATTTCTTGGAAGAGTGGTGATATTGAATAGCTCTCGGAATTTAAAGTCAAGTTGATTAGTATGATCTCTGTGATTGAAATATATAAAATACATATTCATTTCTATTTAAGAACATGGCTGAATAGATGAGAATTTGTTGTTTGGTGCTGTCGAGTCTGGCCCAACTCATAGTGACCTTATGTACAACAGATGAAATACTACCTGATACTGTGCCATGCCTGGCACTATTGTCAGTGCTTTTCTACTATTCATATGGTTTTCAATGGCTCACTGTTTCCTGAGAGTGGGCTGCCAGGTCTTTCTCTCAAACCTATAGCACCTGTGTCCACAAGTGTTCTCCTAACCAAGGACTACCCAGGACTGACTGCTTAGCTTCCAAGATCTGATGCATTTGGAAGCCATTGTGGTAATGTTGCGGGCATATGACAGTTACACACCTATGAAAATGGTCATCCTGAATAAAACTACAGGACAAAAATTAGAATTACAAATACATTAGTCTCATATTCCCCCACCATTGTCTTTTGTTTTCCTTAGACAGAATCTTTTAATTTATCTAGCATAGGCAGCTGAAGACCACGTTTTAACTATGGCAAATATAATATAAAACACTTCAAACTAAAATTTTTATATCTGTTATCTTTTCTTCTGGAAACATTTTGTCTTCTCTGCCCTGTAAGGCATATCACTGTGTCATGTCTTTGTCCTGAAACACATCAGAAGCAAATGATATCCCCATTTGTCAAAGTGATAGTTACAAAAGGGGATGGGAAGAATGTAGATGGTAAAAACTGCTATAAAAATGGCAGAATTGCTTGAATATTCTCAGGGTTCCGACAGCTTCCAAAAAATATGGGGCATATTCTAAACACAACTAAAAATAACTGTGATGTCACATTGACTAACTGCAACATCTGTAACATAAGGTGATTAGACACTGACTTTGTTTCTTTTCTTTCTTTTCCTATGTATCATAGCAATGTATGTAGCATAGTTATATTTATTTCAAATAAATAAATTTAGCTCATTCTCTATTCAGAGTTCCTTGCCTGAGGATTTAAGTTAGTAAAGTAATGAAACATATAGATCATTTGTGACAATAAGAAAAATTGTCAAATTCAGCTCTTAAATTGCCTGCTTTTCTTAGCCTGTGTGCAAGCAAAGGTCACCTATAGAATCCTACTTTATAAAAATAAGTAAGTAAATAAATAAATAAATAAATAAGACAAATATTTTAATAAAAACAATTTAGAATTTCTTTTTGGTTTTGTGATTTAGATGTGAGGACAGTGAAGATTTTTTCTTTTCATGTTGGAAAAAAATTCTTAGAAACATCGATTTATTGTTTTAAATCAGCATATTTTTATTTTTATACTTTATGTACAGATATCCATTCTTTTAAAAATGTTTTGATGGAGTTTAAAGTTAATGCAATTTTTATAATACGTTGTTGTTTTTAGGTGCCATTGAGTCAGTGTCCAACTCATAATAACCCTACATATAACAGACAAAGCACTATTGTCATGCTTTTCTACTATTCATAGGGTTTTAAATGGCTTATTATTTTGGGAGAGTGGATTGCCTGTTCCTTCTCCTAAGCCTGGTGTTCACAGGAGGTCTCCCACCCAAGTACTAACCAGGTCCGACCCTGCTTTTCTTCCAAGATCTGATTGGATCATATGCCACAGTGCTAAGGCTGCAGGTGGCTTTATAATATAGGAATAAATAAATTACAGTTATGACATTGCAAATATTTATTGTATTAATATGCAATAAACAAGCTTTTTGTTATAAACAAACACTACTCTAGAAATCAGAAAAAAATGCTTAGCTGTTATATAGGCTTTTAGTCTTTCCAGGTGATGAAAGTTCCCTAGACTTACCAGTATTTCATAATGTATAAGATAGTGAGATTTTTGAATGATTTCTTAGTTGACATAAACCTGAATGTTCGAGAATTTTATGAATTTTACAGAATCTTCATCACTAAACTACCACTAAGAGGAACTAATCCCCCTAAAGTTTGAGTTGTATTTATGCTTTGCTTTGCTTTGTTTTCTCTTCTCTTCTCTTCTCTTCTCTTCTCTTCTCTCTTCTCTTCTCTTCTCTTCTCTTCTCTTCTCTTCTCTTCCCTTCTCTTCTCTTCTCTTCTCCTCTCCTCTCCTCTCCTCTCCTCTCCTCTCCTCTCCTCTTCTCTCTCTCTCTCTTCCTCTTGATTTTTGACACACAGTCTAAGTCTGTGGTTTGGCCTGGCCTCAATCTCACTGCAATCCTCCTGCCTCAGCCTCTTGATTGCTCGGATTACAGGTGTATTCTCAAATCTCCAGCTGACTTTTTAATCCTTAAAAGATTATACAATTATTAAATTCATCACTTATTATATCATTTGTATTTCAAATTTTATAAAGTAATTTTGCACAATTTAAGAGTATATAAGGGAAAATAGCCTTCATCCCTACCACTGTGGTGTCTGATCTCATCATATCTTGACAGCTAAACAGGTCCGGGCCTAGTTAGTACTTGGATGGTAAACCACACGGAACACTACTTACTGCAGACCTGGGAGAAGGGCCCAGCAAACCATGCAAAAAAAAAAAAAAAAAAAATCAGCCACTGAAAGCCCTGTGAATAGCAGAGAAACACTGACAACTGTATTTCATCTGTGTTACATTGGTTTGCTGTGAGTGGGACACAGACTTGAAGGCACTTAACAGCAATAGAAAATAAGAAAACCTATTCTAGAAACTTTCCAATGTTTAAAGCCACCTTGTTAAGCATCCCAGAAGGATTGATAGAATACACCTAAAACATAATGTCCTCACAAATAATAAAAATAATAACAGCATTAATAATAATGAGAAGAGAAAGAAAAAGAATGTGGAGGAGGAAGAGATGGTGGCACACACATATATGATATAAAGGCATATGTGTGACATGTGCTTTTAAAGAGGGTCATCAGCCATATAATATTGAAGTTTACTTTCATTGGTAACCAACATGGTTTAAACAGAAAGAAATTCCTCTATTTGGAAGTTCAGCCTGTGTGGTCACTGAGGTAAACATATCAAATAATATTTTAATCTTAATTTAATCAGGGAAATTTGACTTTGAAAATATAGTTTAAAGTACTACCTATATTTTATAGGCCCATATTAGTCAATTCAATTTTTCTAGGTCCTATAAGATCTTACAGAATGCTGAAGTTCTTCATCCCAGATTCTTTGGCTCTAGTTCAGTCGATCTGCCACTGTTCCACACCGATGAGAAAAGTGGTCTATTATACATATATATTATAAGAGACATGAATGGGAAGTTTTGTTCCTAATGAATGAAAGGTCATTTAACATGGGTCATAGAGGATTTTACTATCTAATGAATTTTGAACAAAACTCTCAATTCTATTTCCCATTCGTGAGAGTCAAAATGGTTATGATTAATTCTCAAAAGAAAATAAATAAATAAATGCTTATAACTGAAATGCTTGGGACCTAACCAGATTATATCCTCATCCAGAGCTAAGTACTACAAATAGTATAACTAAATGTATTGGTTTCTATAGAAAATAAATAGTGGAAGTAACACTGTAATCAAATTATTAATTTACAATGCTCCTCTCAAAACAGAATCTAGGATGCTATTTAAGGAACAAACAAAAATTATGCCAATCTGGGCTCTTTGCCCAGAACTACAACCACATGAAAATATAGATAACTAAGGAGAAAAAAAAATCTATTCAAATGAAAAGACAGTTGAAGAGGAAAAAAAAAAAAAGAAAATATGAAGATGCTGAAATCAATATGAAAGTGCATTAATTAAAACTGCTAATAAATCTGATAGGCTATATTAATATAATTTCAATAGAAAATATGTATGCTATTGAAATAGAAAAATAAATTTTTAAATGAAAAATAATAATTCCTGGGAGATCTACTTATTGGGTAAAATAAAGATTTTAATAAGGTACTAAACTATATCAATGGGGCTGGGATTTAGCTCAGTTGGAGAGCGCTGCACTGCAGTCTCTGAGGTCCTGAGTTCAATTCCCAGCACCACAAAAATGGGAGAAGGACCTGGCAATCCACTCCCAAGGCAATCCCGAAACAATCTGCCATTGAAAACCCTATGAAGGTCGCTATGAGTCGGATACTGACTCAAAGGTACCCAACAAACCATATCAATAATACATCAAGAATTGCTGAATTCTGGTCCTTGTATTTCAACTGAAATAACCTCTGGTTTATATGGAATAACCTGATGAGCAGATCCTCCCAATGTGGTAATAATAATCAATACATGTCCTAAGGATTGAGGGCTTTGTGATAATTGAGAATATTCCCTGAAACAAAAGACTGAATTTCTTCGGTGTTTTTATTTGATCTCCCTGGCTTAATAATAAAAATATTTTGCTGAAATCAGTATACGTGTGGTTCTCAACTCTGAGCTGTCACTGTAATCCACAAAATATACCTGTTCATAAAAGTAAGATTTCAACATCTTAACAGTTTTGTTAGGTGATCCATTTTTATGCTCTCCCATATTCCCACTGGCATTCTAACGTGCTGCAGAATTGAGGTAGCAAAGACATATACATCTACCAAGCAATATTTAATCAACTATCAATCAGATAATTTATCAGCCTATGTGTAGAACCCTATACAAATATGGATTGACTTAAGCTACAGGAATGCAATATTGTAATCAGAACATATGACTCTGCTGCTGTCCTGTAAGGCTGTTGTTAATTCTCCTATTAGAGAAAGAAATGCAATTGGTACATGTTGGATTAAACACAAAGACATTATCTGAGGATCTTTGGAAAGCAATGTTGGCTGAATGGCGAGGATGCAGAGTCATACTGCAATACTAAGGTGTAGACAAGAAGGAGGGATCACCCTCACTGATTCTATCACAGAAGAGAGATAAAGTTGCAGATGGATGAGAGACTATAAACATTTGTTTTTCCTCACTAGATTAGCTGGAAAAGATCTAAATATAATCAAACACTGATAGAAAGTTTAGTGGAGGAGTTGAACTGATAGGAAAGGGAGAAACGAATTAATAGTTTTAGATTTCCAATATGTGAATGAAAATGATACAATATGGAGCCAATTGATCAATTATATAGAGTGTAGTGTTTGGGCTGAGTTTTATCTCAGTTGGTAGAGTGCTACTCCTCACTTTTTTTGGACCCAGATTCAATCACCAGTACTGCAAAAATGGGAGTAATGTGGCAATCCACTCCTGAAGCAATTCTGAAAGAATCAGCCATTGAAAACCCTATGAGGGTCTCTGTGAGTCAGGCCAACTGGATGGCAACTACCAGCCAACCAGGTGTTATCCGAGGTGCTGGGAGCATGGGTAGGTGGGTCAGGACCTCGGCTCCAGAAAGCAGGCAACAAAACCTCAGTCCTTGTATTCTGCCTAAAAACAATTTATGCCCTGTATATAAAATGTAGTAGAATATAGAATAGATTTATTAGGGATAATACATCTGTGAGGAATAGTTAAAGGGAAAACTGTGGTATCTGAAGTAGCTTAGGTAGATTTGCAAAAGAACATGAAAAAATCTGCATCCCCTGGATGCATCAGCATAAAGATGTCTCTATTCCCCAGGAGAAGGTAAAGAAGCCAAAGATTTGGAGAGTTAAGCAGGCTTTTAGGGAGACCAGTGTCTAGGAAAGACAGGGAAGGTGTACCCTAGAGAAGGGAGAGATGTGCACAGGATTGTTGAAGAGAGAAGAGGAGACAGAAAGGAAGAGCATGTGGAAGAAAAGAGGAAGAAGCGAGGCATGGGAAAGAAAAAAATGAGTAACAGTTCCCTTTAGTTTTATTCAAACTAGGGAACATCCAGTATGACATCAGCCCTTGACGCCCAGCTATGGGTCCCTAGGGTGACTTAGGCCTAGGGTCTTTCTTTTCTAAATGGCTGAGGGTTTGGTAAGGTGTGGAATCTGTTTGAATATGTCCTTCCAATGTCCTCCGAGACTTATGTAGCTTCATGATCATGGAGGAACTATAAGAATCATTTTAAATCCCCTTTTCCTCCATGTTGCCTACTAATGCCTAAGCTAGCTACATGATGACTGTAGGATGGATAAAACAAAAATTAAGGTAAATGTTTTTAAATTTGTGTGAGCGGAGTGAACACTGATCTCGAGCACTCTCATAATCTAATGCCTTTATGAGCTATGGACATAGTTATGTGCTGGTCATGTCGAAGTACACTCTGGATGAGGACATTGGTAGAAAGAAGTGCCAAAATGAACTGGGCACAACTCACAAGTCTGTCAAGGGAAGTATAAGATATTAGCACAAATTTGAGATATTGCAAGAATGGAATCAAATCTCACCAGAGAGAAAAGTGGGAGGAGGTTATACACAGGGAGGAAGTAGTTGAATCAAGACATTAGAATTTGAATAAGAGAATGCTTGTTCCTGCGAGGAACCAAGTGAATGGGACATTGGCAACTGCTTATGTCCACCCAAGGGTTTGATTGTAATAGGCTGAAGATCTTAGAGGAAGATGAAGAAAAGAGAGACACAGAGAGAGAGAGAGAGAGAGAAAAGAACTCTATTGAAGGTATTGATTTACTTATAATATATAAAGAGAGGGAGAATGGATGCATCAAAGAGCATTTAAGAGCAGTTGTTCAGGGTAGGAGGATATGGAAATATCAAGTTATAATGTGTTGGACAGTTAAAGTAAGTAAGAATTTTAGTTTAGAGAGTTTCAGTTGGTTCTCAGAGCAGAAGTCAGAAACCAAGAGCTAACAGTGAATTATCAAAATAAAATATTCTTTTCTTTTCTTTTTTTTTTTCTTTTTCTTTTCTTTCTTTCTTTCTTTTTTTTTTTTGGCACTAGGGGTTGAACCCAGGGCCTTGCTATTGCATGCTCTGCAAGTGCTGGACCACTGAGCTGCGCCCCCCAGCCATTTTTTTTTTACTTTTTAAGACAGGGTCTCACTAAGTTATGCAGACTGCCTCTGTTCTTGAACTTGCGATCCTCCTGCCTCTGCCTCCAGAGCCTCTGGGATACAGGCATGCGCCACTGCGCCTGGCTAAAATAAAATATTCTTTAAAAAGAAAAGATAAAATATATTACATGGGTTTAAGAAGTGCAAAATAAAATATTTGTATATGGTCATTTTTCGTGTCGTGAATAGTCTCAGGGTTTCAGGTTTTGTTGTTGCTGCTGTTGTTGTTGTTGTTGTTGTTGTAGTTAGGTGCTATCAAGTCAAGTCTGACTCATAGTGATCCTATATACAATAGAAAAAACACTCCCCAACACTACGCATTGCCCAGCACTATTGTCAGTTTTTCTTTACTGTTTAAAGGGTTTTAGATGGCTGATTGTTTTTTGGTTTGTTTTGTTTTGTTTTGTTTCTTGTGGGGGAGTGGGTTCTCAGGTCATTCTCCCAAGCCTACAACATCCAGTGTTTGCAGGCAGTCTCCCACTCAAATAGTAGTCAGACCCAACCTTGCTTAGCTTTCCATACCTAACAAGATCTGATGCCAGGATGGGACAATGCCAGAGTGGGACAACCTGCAGGCATCACATTTTTTAGTCATGAGGAAGTTTGACTATTTAAAAGAGAGCCATTATAACTGATTGGATAAACAGCAAGTAATGGAGACCAGAAGCATCGTGGAGGTCTGATTTACAAAGAAGGTACAGCTTTCAAATAAGTCTCAGGGGAAAAGTTGTTGTCTCACCACATTGGAAACATTTGCTCCATATCTTCCTACAGTGAGTACATTCATTGAATACCACTACTCTACTTTGGAGACTTACAATGTTTTCATAAGGCAGATTTCCATAGTATCTAACTTAGGATAAATTATAGAAAGTTTCTGCTGCCTCATTTCCAAATATAGAAGGACAGTCTACTAACAAATCATAAAGTGGCTGGAAAAAATGAAAATGTAGGTAAGGCTGCGTGTGGTGGCTCACACCTGTAATTCCAGCATCTCAGGCGGCTGAAGCAGGAAGATCATGAGTTTGAGGCCAGAGGCAACCTGTGTAACTTAGTGAGACCTTGTCTCAAAATAAAAAGTAAAAAATGATCTTGGGGTACATCTCAATGGTAGAGAACCAAAGCATGTGTGAGGCCCTGGGTTCAACCTCCTAGTACCTCAAACAAACAAAAATGTAAGTAAGGACACATGATCACAAGGGTCATTTTCTGATAAATTAACTTGCTAAAGGTAGTGTGTGTGTGTGTGTGTGTGTGTGTGTGTGTTTGGTACTAAAGGATTGAAACCAGAGCCTCCTGGTTGCATGCTTTGCAAGTGCTGTACCACTGAGCTGCACTCACAACCCATTTTTATTTATTTTACTTTTTCTTTTGAGACAGGGTCTCACTAAATTACACAACCTGCCTCTACCCTTGAACTTGCAATCCTCCTGCCTCAGCCTCCATAGGCACTGAGATTATAGGCGTTAACCACTCTGCCCAGGGATAAATGTATTTCAACAAACATTCTTAATATATTCTAAAGAAAAAAGAAAACATTTAACCAATTATGTAATTATTGCTGTTGTCCTTACATACTGTGCACTCATTTGTAAAATCTGTATCTTCTATTGTCATTTAATGTAGTAATTCACATATCTCCAATGACAATAGAATACTTTTGAAAAAGGTACATTTTCAGAGTATGAGAGTAAATATTTTTGCCACTTTACAACAGTTTATGAAATGTTATGAAACGTTTCTATGGCTGATTGTTTCAGGACTGGGATGCCAGGTTCTTTGCCCATTTTTGTGATGCTGGTGATCAAACCCAGGACCTCAGAGCATGCAGCAATCAGTCTCCCAACAGAGCTAAACCTCAGCTACATGCTATATATGCCCTTGATTTAGTGACCATCAAAGAAATTTTTTAAACAAAATAATATTTTTTATCAAATGAATTATATCACTGAATTAAACCTAGGAGAAATCTAGCTATAAATGTGTCTGATATTGATTTTAGTTTAATGAAGGCAATAAGAAAATATATTTTTAAAACCTATTGTGAAGCCTCTATGTTTGAAGCTTTTTTGAAACTGATGATTTCCCTTAGAATTGTAATTATTTCACTGTTGAAAAGTCTTTCACCAACTTTATTAAGATCTACATGTTCTCATTGCAGTGTATCTGTGGCATAAGTCATATCAATACAGATGTGATTCCCTTGAATGAACAATGTGTTCATGAAGCTAGCATAACGTTCACTTAAATTGTAATAGTCACACAAGATCACTTTTCAGTTGAAACTTTTATTGTCAAATATAATTTGGCTCTTATTCATGACAAAGACAGCTAATCTGAACTGTGATTTTTATATATTGTCTCTGAAAATAGTTCATTTAGTGGTGTGCATACCATCTCTTTGTAATCTAAAGTATTATTTTATGTAATGTATTTTGTTTTGTAGAGTCCAATGTCTTCATGTGCACTATAAGCAGATCTTGCTTTTTTCATTAACATTTGCTTTTACTTGAATTTTAAACAATTGTTTCAGACTCAGGGCTAGAGTTTAGCTCTGTGGGTAGACTGCTACTCCAAACTTTTTTCAGACCCATTTTTGATCCAGAGCGGCTCAAAAACAAGAGAAGGACATGGTAATCCACTCCCAAAGCAATCGCAAAACAATCAGCCATTGAAAATACTGAGAGTCACTATGAGTCTGACCTGACTCAACAGCACCTAGCAACAATTCAGACTCAGATGATTATCAGTAACAAGTATGTAGCATTATATGAAAATAACTTATTGAATTAGTTAAATCTTGAAGGACTCATGTCTTTATTTTTCTCCTGTCACTTCCTGCAACCAGCTCTCTCCTGTCATTAGTCCTCCTAAAGGACCATGGACAGATCCTATGACTTTCCATTCATTTGCAATTAGAATATTTTGTTATAACAACAAAGCTTTACTTTCAGATATATCAAAGATCTTTGTACTCCAATTTAGAACTCTCCATTTCACATCTAATTCAAAACCTTTTCCCCTGGTGAGCAAGTCACCTTCAAGGTGGTATAGGTCATGTCACATTCTATAGGCGTCCCTGTTGCCCCAGGGGACATCACTCATTCTTTCCACTCCAAATGCATGAAGACTCGTAGCTTATACTTTATCAGGACTTGATATCACTGGCAACCCTATTGAACCACTAGGACTCCAAAAAACTGCAGGAAAAGTGAGCACACAATTCCACGTTTCTGCCTACTCACCGTTCTTTATAGAAAACTAATGCTAACCCTCTTTTGACATGTTGTTTTCTCCATTATTAGTAATTGTACTGAACCTAAGAATTTCCACAGTACATCAAGTATTGAAGTGCATGTGTTGAGGGTTAGGAATTACCAGGCTGTACCTGAGATATTATGTAAACGAAAATACTATTCTTTTATCTACTATGTTGCTGACAGGGAGACTTGATTGTCCCACATTTATCATTCATTCAAGAAATAGTCATTAAGACTCTACTTTACTCAGACATTTCCCTAAGCTTGAGAATACAGCAGTGCATATAGTAAAGTCAGTATTATCCTAGCACACCGGAAAATTTCTTCCAGTTGTGAGAGACAAGCACTACATCAGAATAAGTGATAAAGACAGTAAAGGGAAAATGATACAAGGTAAGAATGTAGACAGACTGCATAAGCATGCATTATGCAAAAATTTTCAGGGAAATTTCCACAGATGCAGTGACTTGGAACAATGTGTAAAAGTGAGTAATGGAAGGAGTTACCTAAATAGCTGAAGAAAGGAGGTCACTTTTACTTTGTATGCTTAAGTGGCAGTTAGAAGTACATTGTAGGGCTGAGAGTAGAGTACAAGGAAGAAATTGAGAGAGAATAAAGGCAGGGAGAATATATACAGGAATGCATGTTTATTTATTAGAGTGAATATTTATGACACATCAGAAAAATTCAAGAAATTGGCATTTTCCAGGTTAATGCTACATAATCATATCATTCAAAATTCAACTCTTGTAATTTGTAAAAAAGTAAACTTACCTTGGAAATTTTCTAGCAATCTTTTATATCATAATTTTAAGCCTTCATCGAGTCACTAAAAAAAGAAATTCTATTTGTTCTTCAATCAAAAAGAATGCATGAAATTATGTCAGCAAATTTTTAACTAAAAGGCATGTGAATAGAGTAGTAATAACAGAAAATAAAGCAATATTAATGAGAGTTTATACAGTGCAAATTGACTTTGCAATAAATAAAAGCTTGCAATAGAAAGAGAAAAAGAAATCTTGGATTTTGCCTGGCAAAAATTCAAGCTGTCTCTGTGGTAAAAACTTGTAAAGCCATTAAGAGAATATTCATGTTATGAATTTGTTGTAAAATCTAAAGCTATAAAAACAATGTAGAAATTCAGATTAGAAAAGTCTCCACAGCAAGAATTCAAATATTCTCTCTGTAGTAGTTCACAATGACTTGAGTTAGAGACAAAATAAGTTGCTCTGTTACAGAAGAACCCTAGTGTTTTCTATTATCACAAAAAACTTTGGGCCTGTTAAATACCTCCAGTTGTTTGAGGACTAAATGCTTGACCTATATTTCTAGAAAGGAGTGAAGCAACTATCTGCCAAAATGATTTTATATATTCAAGACAAGAAATAGATTTCAGAGAATCTGAAAGTCAGAAGGGCTTGGTTAAAAGACACCTCAATTTATTTCCTGTGACAGGGAAGTTTCTGAAAACTTCAGTCTGAAGCTGACATAGAAAATGGGTTTTTGTTTTATAAAAATGGAGATCCGAATTTTTCTCAGAAATTATGATTTTATTGTTCGAATAAAAATTTTGTTAACTCCATAACTCTCAAATCCAGAATTCATAAGAGATTATTGTTTTATATAATATATGTTGATGTTGTTGTTAGATGCTGTTGAGTCAGGTCCAACTCACAGCAACCCTATGTACAACAGTACAAAACACTGATACTGTGTCATGGCCTGCACTATGTTGGTGCTTCTCTGTTATTCATAGAATTTTCTATGGCTGATTGTTTCAGGACTGGGCTGCCAGGTTCTTTTCCCATTTTTGTGATGCTGGTGATCAAACCTAGGGCCTCAGAGCATGCAGCAAGCAGTCTCCCAACAGAGCTAAACCTCAGCCACGTGCTGTATATGCCGTTATGTGACCATCAAAGAAATTCTTTTTTAAAATAATATTTTTTATCAAATGAATTACATCACTGAACTAAACCTAGGAGAAATCTATTATTGTTGTTAGTAGTAGTAGTAGCAGTGGTAGTAATTGTTGTTTTTATAAAAGCCACATCTTCTATTTGTTGTTCCAATTGTTTTAGTGTAATTTTTTATATGTGAGTTAAAAAAGTAAACTCAGTAACAAATTACTAGGGGAATCAGACTACAGAAATAGGTGGCAAAAAAGAACATCTTAGTTTATTTTCATTTTCTTAAATGAATAAACATACATGTTAAGTCATATCATTTTTTCCTTCAAGCCAAACTCTTAATTACATAGCTGACAAGCACATTTTTGTAAAAAAAAAAAAAGACACTCATAATTATTGAAAACCAAAGAAACTAATTTAAATATTAATTCCAGAGTATATAATACACAATGACCACAAAACATGTGCTATAAAGATGCAATCTTAAATAAGGAATAGAAGCCTATTTATAAAATCTCATTTCACTGTTTTTATTAAACAAGATAATTTTATATTGATGAGTATTATTGACAAAGAAAGTGTAGTTGTTATGACTCATTTTAGCAAAATACAAAATTTTGAACTATTTCATGTAAAACAGTGTTAGAAACATACAGATTACTTATTAAAATAATATTTATGAAGTATTATAAAATACCCAAACATGAAATCAACTGTACACAAATGCCAAATATTTTAATAAAGTTAATCATTTTTAAATATCTGTACATAGTTTGGTAAGGGAGTTTCGCTCACTGCCTAGAGTTCCCCCCTGTACCTTCTGAGGCCCTACATTCAATCCCAGGGCTAAAGAAACATGGAAGGACCTAGCAACCCACTCCGAAAACAATCCTGAAACAATAAGCCATTGGAAACACTATGAACAGCTGAGATGCACTGACATAGTGCTGGGCATGGCACAGTGTCAGAGAGTGTCTTATCTGTTGTACATAGAGTCACTATGAGCTATACCTGACTCAACAGCACTAACAACAATATGCATATTTTAAAAATGAATTATTAATTGCCCTCGTATAAGCTATTGTGAAACATAAGGGAAAATCTAGTCATTTCACCTATTTAGGGAAGAAAACATAATGATATTTTACTCCAGACCATGAAATGTCCTCAAAGCTACTCATGAACAAATTTAAGAACTTAAGTATTTAAATATTTCAAGTGTAGAATTTTAAAATAATTACATTAAATATGTAACAAACAAGATTTGAAAATTTGCAGCAAAGTCAATCTAAGCATTATGTGCAGATGGAGAAACTTTACAGAAAAAGTAAATATATTGTCATTTCAAAACCTTAGAGAGCAGAGAGATAGGAGGATCCTAAGTTTGAGGCTATAGGCAGAGGCAGCCTGCCCAATTTAGTGGGAACCTGCCTCTACACAAAAAAAATTAAGAAAGGTGCCAGTGTGCACCTCAGTGGAAGGGCACTTGCTTAGCATGCTCAAGTCCCTGGGTTCAAACCCCTCAGCACTGCAAAGCAAAAGAAAACAAAAAGAAAAACTCAAGGGAAGATTATAGCTCCAAAAATGATATAATCAGGAAACTGAAAATAATTCAGAAAACTGCCTTCTTACCACATAAGAAAAATAATTCCTATATGAAAAGTGTAGAGAACAAGAAACTAATAATTCAGAATATAAAGCTAGAAAATTGATAAATTTAAAAAATTGGTTACTTCTCAGAAGGAAACAATCTGTTGGGTACGCATATCCAACATAAAAACAAACAGGAACTTAGTAAAATTAGTAATGAAAAATTGGATATAGCAGATATATCTAAAATACTTTTAAAAACTCAGAGAATACTACTCATTGCTATGGTAATGATATTTTTAAACTGGAAAAAATTGCAATTTATGATCATTTCAATCTCATTATTAACATATAGTAATGTATTTTACAGTTCACCTAGAAATGAAATGAATCACATAAAAGTATACATGCTAATGTGATAATGGAGAGCAATAGAAGAATCTAAACTATAAAAATAATAACAATAACCTTAGCATTATCTTAGCAAAATGCTTAAAAGACAATGTAGAAGAAGAAAATTCATTAAGAGCAAAAGGGAAGATTGCTACATGTGAGCAACCTGTCTTTCTTCTAGTTTTTGCTATCTAAGTCACCGGCGGGACTGGGATTTAACGAAGTTGGTAGAGTGCTGCTCTGCACTCTCTGAGGCCCGAGGTTCGATCCCCAGCACCGTACAAATGGGAGAAGCACCTGGCAATCCACTCCCAAGGCAATCTGGAAACAAATCAGCCATTGAAAACCCTATGAGGGTTGCTGTGAGTTGCACCCAATTCAATGGCACCTAACAACAACAACAAATCACCAACAAAATGTTTGAAATCTAGGGATTTACCAGTTTTTTAAATCAGTGTCATATTTGACAGAAGTGGGTCTATAACTAAGAACAACCTGGATAGAGAAGAGAAGGAACATAGTGAGGAACAACCGACCAAGGAGTAAAAATCTAATTTTCATGTGATTAACATACCTGGAATCCATAAATTCTTGTTTATGGCTATCTTAGTTTTTCAATAGATTTGTTTTTTTATTTTTTATAGCATCTTTATGCCAAAATTCTTCCTTTTTATTTTTTTTTTTCTCTTGTGATACTGGGGGTTGAATCCAGGGCCTCGCGCCTGCATGCTCTGCAAGTGCTGGACCACTGAGCGGCACCCTCAGCCCATTTTTTTACTTTTTGAGACAGGGTCTCGCTAAATTACACAGACTGCCTCTGGTCTCGAACTTGCGATCCTCCTGCCTCCTCCTCTGAAGCTGCTGGCATTACAGGCCTATGCCACCGCGCCTGGCTCTACACCAAAATTCTAAGAACTCTGCTCATTAACAAATGGAATGTAAATAATGTAAGAGTAGATTCCTCAGTTTCTTACAGATGTCGGTGTGTTTTCCTCACACTCAGTGGTAGCTTCAGTTGCTCGCCTCTATAGGTTCACTAAGGTGCTTCTAGGAACTTCTGCATGGTTTACAGGGTTTTGCAAGGGCAAGAGACCCACAGAACTACATTAATGGAATTGCCTCCATGTTGGAATTTCTGAGTTTTAAATACTGATTTACATTTATACCAAAAACCCTCACAAATATTTTTGCTTTGTGCTAATTGCACTCATAAGGAATCTGTGCATGGACCAGGGGACAGTCATTCCAGAAGGCAGTTCTATTCCAGAACAAGGAAACACACTCTGGTAGAAAGTCATTAAAGGTGTGGGTCAGGGGTATATCCTTTCACCATACATCTTCAATATCTATGCTGAGCAATAATCCGAGAAGCTGGACTTTATGAAGAAGAAAGTGACATCATGACTGAAGGAAGACTCAATAACCTGCATTATGCAGATGACACAACTCTGTTGCTGAATATGAAGAGGATTTGAAGCATTTACTGATAAAGATCAAAGAACATAGCCTTCAGTATGGATTGTGACTCAACATCAGCAAAACAAAATCTTTAAACTGGGTCAGTAAGGAACGTCAACATAAATGGAGAAAAGATTGAGGTTGTCCAAGATTTTGCTTTACTTGTTTCTGCAATCAACCCCCATGGAAGCAGAAGGCAAGAAATCAAAAGGTGCATTGCATTGGGAAAAGCTGCTGCAAAAGACCTCTTTAAAGGGTTGAAAAGTAAAGATGTCACACTGAAGATGAAGGTGCGCCTGAGTTATGCCACAGTATTTAGAGTCACATCATATGGTTGTGAAAGCTGGACACTGCATAAGGGAGATAGGAGAAGAACTGATGCTTTTGAATTATGGTGCTGAAGATGAATAATGAATATACAATTGACTTGCAAAAGAACTGTCATGCCTGACACAGAATCAGGGACTGTTTCTTTCTGTTTTAAATAGTGTCACTATGAGTTGTACATGACTTGACAGCACCTCACAACAAAAACAACCAGGCAATTTTTTTTTACTATTGCAGGTTTATTTTATCATATATTTATTTTTAATTAGTGTTATATTTAGCTTGTTTGCATTTTGTGCACCAAAGGATAACTATGGTCTTATGTATGCACAAAACACTACACAAATACGGAGTAGGCAAAAAATGAACCTTAAATCTCTATTTTCAGTACAACTCTATATGCACATGCAAACTTATTTTGAACTTAATAATGTCAATAATTGAATTGTGTCCAGAAAAAGTTACATTGAATTCCTAACCATCTGTCATTGAGGATATGTCTTTATTTAGAAATAAAATATTTGCAAGCGTACTTTATTGAGATGACATCATTTGATTAGATCTTGTTCTAAATATGCCTAGCATCCTTATAAAGAATGGAAAACAACAGCTGAAGACAGAGACACAAATGGAGGTGACATCCAGGTGACAACAGAGAGATTGATATGATACATCTACAAGCCCAGGAAACCCAAAAAGTGCAGTCAAACATCTGAAACTAAAAGAAGCAAGAAAAGATTCTCGCTTGCTTATTTCACAGGGAATATGGCTCAGTTGACATTTTAGATTCAGAGTTCTACTCTCAAATTATAAGATAATAAATTTTTGTTGTTGTAATCTGCCCAAATTTGCCCTACTTTGTTCCAGCAGCCCTAGGAAATTAGTAGAATTAGGATAGAAGGGAACAGTGAAAATGAATAATTTGCATTCTAATTCAGGAGAAAAAGAGTAATGTTTTAGAATAATGAGACCCTTGTAACCATGTACAATTTCCTTTTTCATTTGGGATACCACAGATGAGTAATAGTAATCACCTACACCTGTGTATTACTTAGTTTATACATCACTTTTAATTACAATATTTCATGGAATATTGGGTCATACATAATATGTCAATGGCAGCATTTTAACACCATATTTATATGTGATAAATGTCCTGAGGAACTTCTAATATCCAGTCACTGATTCAAACCACTTGCTCTTTGTGAAGCTTACAGAATTTGTAAGAAGCCAATAATTATATTCTGGTTTCTTACTAGAAAGAGAGTGATCTCTACATGATGAATCAAATCTGATGGTTTGTAAAGTTAGATTATATCTCCTTGATTACTAGCAATAACAGAGAACAGGGAAATATGATGTATTTATCTAATTATATTCCAAAAGATCTGCATGACTACAGAAATAATCTTAATTAATGAAATATTTGACACCATATTTGCAAAAAACATCTATTTGTTGCTTTAAAACTTCTGACTAAAATTTAAGCCATATTTCCTAGAATTCATGTGGTGGTTTTTAAAGCTTGCATTTACATAGCTCCTTTATACATTTATGCTACAAGTAATACATTTTTCTCTAAACAGTCATGTGGTATGTTTGGGTTTAGTAGCTGCCAAAACTAAATGCCATGCCAACATTTCAGGATTTACCAACAGCAAATAGTAAAATGGGCTAGAAGCCATCAGACCAAATCATGACCATCAACACTATGACTAGTATTTGTGCAAGGACGCATTCTGTTTCCTCCAACTATAGCATCTTGAGTCTGTTATTTTTTTGGCCAATGATATTTGAAAGGCACAGCTTAGTATGACTATTCAAATGGTCCTTAGAATTTAAACAACAGATTATTTCTCATTTTCCTGTCACTAAACCAAGCATTCCTTGTTAGGTTCTTTAACTTCACCATGTCTTCCCTTTACATTAGCTGCTCAATGTTCAAGGACAATTTCAGAGTCTCTTTTGACATATAATTTGGTCTTTTCTTTTTCCCTATCTTTTTAATAATCTTTTGCTTTCCTCATGAATAATGTCTTTAATGTTATGCCATAATTCATCTGGTCTTCAATCACTATTGCCTAACACATGAAACCTGTTCTTGAGGTGGTCTCTGAACTCAGATAGGGTATACTCAAGGTCATACCTTGGCACTTGTTCTAATTTTCTTCAGTTTCAGTTTGAACTTGTACACAAGACGTTGATGGTATAATCCACATGCAGCACCTACTCTTGTTCTGACATTTAATATTGATCTTTTGCATTGTCTTTTTCCAGAACTTACTCAATTTTGTTCCTGTATGTTCCACTTTGGGAATTCTATGCACATGTTGTTGTTGTTAGGTGCCATTGAGTTGGTGTCTGAATTATACTGACCCCACACACAAAAATAGAAACTGTAATATTAGTGCTTCTCTGCTATTCCCAGGGTTTTTAATGGCTGTTTTTAGGGGGCTGCTGAATCCTTCTGCCAAGGTTCCATTGTGTTGGTTTCCAACTCATAGCGACTCTATGTCCAATAGGCGAAACACTATTGTTAGTGCTTCTCTGCTATTCATAGGGTTTTCAATGGCTGATTGTTTTTTGGGAGTGGGTTGCCTAGCCTTCTCCCCAGCCCACAGCACCTGGTGTTCCCAGGTGGTCTCCCATCCATCCACTTACTAACCAGGTCCAAACCTGCTTAGCTTCTGAGATCTGATGGGATCAGACATCATGGTGGTACAGTTGCAGGAGTCCGTGTATATAGTTAGTTTATGTTGGTGAAAAAATGTATTTGTAATCAAAGGGTCATTGGTCTGACAAAATTCTATTATGTGATCTCCAGCATCTTTTCTGTCACCAAGGCATATTTTCCAACTAATGAGTCTTCTTTTTTTTCCACTTTTGCATTCCAGTCACCAGTAATTATCAGTACATACTGACTGCATGTTTGATCTATTTCAGATTGAAGAAGCTGGTAAAAGTCTTTCCTATCTTCATTTGTAGCCTTTCTGGTGGGTGTGTAAATTGGAATAACGGTCATATTAATTTACCTTCCTTGCAGAAGTATGGATATTATTCTATCACTGATAGGACAGATCTTGAGATCATTTTTGATGTTGAATGCGACCACATTTCCCTTAATCTGTCATTAACTTACCAGCAGAGTAGTCCATAATAAACAACCAATGATATTAAAGGATAAAGTGGAAGATTCTTGAAGGAACTGGCAAAACAAAAGGCTCCAGAAAGTGATGGAATACCAATTGAGATATTTTGGCAAAAACATGCAGCATAGGAGATGTTAACCTGTTTATGACAAGAGATTTGGAAAACACCTACCTGGCAAATGAACTGAGAGAGATCCACATTTGTGCCTATTCCCCAGAAAAGGAATCCAACCCAATGTGAAAATTATTATATGATATCATTAATATCACATGCAATTAAAATTTTGCTAAAGATCATTCAAAAGTGACTGCAGTAGTATATAGATGGGGAACTGCTGAGAAATAGAGCTGGATGGAGAAGAGCGCCTGGAACCAGGTACATCATTACTCATATCAGATGGATATTGGTTGATGGCAGAGAATTCCAGAAAGATGTCTATCTATGTCTCATTGACTATGCAAAAGCATTTAACTTTGTGGATCACAATTAATTATGGGTAACATTGCAATGAAAGGGAATGACAGAGCACTTACTTGTACTCATGAGAAATCTGTACATAGACCAGGAAGCAGTTATTAGAACAGAACAAGGAAACACCACTTGGTTTAAAGTCAGGAAAGGTGAGCCTCAGGGCTGTATCCTTTTACCATACCTCTTCGATCTCTACTTGGATTAAATAATATGAGAAGCTGAACTTCATGAAGAAGAATGTGGCATCGCAACTGGAGGAAGACTCATTAGCCATCTGTGTTATGCAAATGACAGCACTCTCCTGGCTTAAACTGAAGAGAATTTAAAATATTTATTGATGAAGATCAAAGAACATAGCCTTCAGTATAGACTGTGACTCAATATCAACAAAACAAAAACACTTAAACTGGGTCAGTAAGGAACCTCATGATAAATGGAGAGAAGATTGAGGTTGTCTAAGATTTTTCTTTACTTGGTTCAACAATCAACACTCCCAGAAACAGCAGTCAAGAAATCAGAAGATGCATTGCTTTGGGAGAAGCTGCTTGCAAAAGGCCTCTTTAGTGTGCTGAAAGGTAAAGATGTCACATTGAAGACAAAGGTACCCCTGACCCATGAAATGGTATTTACAGTCACAACATTTGGTTGTGAAAGCTGGACATTGAATAAGGGAGATAGGAGAAGAATTGTTGCTTTTTAATTATGATGATGGAGATGAATATTGAATAGACAATGGACCACCAAAAGAACCAATAGATTTGTCCTAGAAGAAGAGTAAGCAGAGTTCTCCTTGGAAACTAGGATAGCTAGAGTGTATCTTATCTATTTTGGATATGTTGTCAGGATGGACCAATCCCTAGAGAAGGACATTCTGTTTTTGAGAGTAGCAGGTAAACCAAAGAAATTAAGACCCTAACTAGATAGATTGACACAGTGACTGCAATAATGGGCTTAAACATAAAAAGGATTGTGTGCTGGGCACACTTTTGGAGAGTGTTTTGTTTTGTCGTACATTAGGTCATAGGAGTCAGACCTGAATTGATGGCATCTAACAACAACTTAAATCAAGCAGTGTTCCCTTGTTGTATTTGAACCAGTGCCTCCTAGTTCATCAAGTGCAGAACTCAGCCTGTAATGATAATTGTTTATATTTAAAAGTGGCTCCTTCTGATAAGACATAGGTACTTGTTGTTTATTGTTTTTAGGTACCATCGAGACAGTATCTAACTCATAGGGACAGAGACCATATGTAAAACAGGAGAAACAATGTTGTTACTGCTTCTCTGCTATTCATTGGGTGTTCAAAGGCAGCTTGTTTTTTTGGGAATGGGTTGCCAGGTCCTTCTCCTAAGCCTACAGTATCTGGTGTTCCTAGGTGGTCTCCCATCCAAGTACTAACCAGGAACAACCCTGCTTAACTTCTAAGATCTGATGGGATCAGAAGCCACAGCAGTACAGCTGCAGGCTTAGGTACTTGTAGGTTTCATAAATTACTTATTTTAGACTCTCTATTTAGCTTTGCAATTAACTGTTGGTTCACTCTACTTTTCATTATATTATATAGTAGTTTAAAAATCACAACCATTTAATTTATTAACCAGATCTATATAGAATTTGAAAGGATCTTGATGAAAACCAATGTTGAAACGGAATCTGACAACTTTATCTAAGAACAACAAACCTAGAGGGAAAAAATTAAATCAGGCTTAAAGTTATGGTGATTAAGTGCAAATTAGAAATTGCCTTTAGGTCTCTTAGGAGAAGAAATCCAGGTAAGGATGGTGATGGAAGAAAATAAATTCCCTCCTAGCAACTCAGATCAACTGAATCAAATCTGATATCCAGGGACATATTAAGTATTGCAGAAAAATTGCCGCTCTTTGGTCATTATCCTACCGGTATTCCCGATTCCATCTTCTGCCCTTTTGTTAGTTCAGAATCCCTATTCATTTCATTCATCATCAACTTACAGATTTGTATATCTAACAACGAATCCTGCTAAGAATTTCTTTTTAAATTACCCTATGGTAGTCTATACCTGCAGCTGTAGCCCTGTGGAATCTGTGCTGTCAGATCTCAGAAACTAAGCAGGGTCAGACCTAGTTAGTCCTTGGATGGGAGACATCCTGGGAACACCAGATACTGTAGGCTTGGGAGAAGGACCTGGCAACCCACTCCCCAAAATCAATCTGCCATTGAAAATTCTATAAGCAGCAGAGAAGCACTGACAATAGTGTTTCTCCTGCTGTATGTAGGGTCACTATGAGCCGGACACCAACTCCATGGCATCTAAAAACAACAACATAGGGTCATTCTACTTATTTTAACCAACAGTTAATTTTCTATAATCCAATCTAAGGCTAGGATAACAATCTCCAAAAAGATATGGAAATGGAAGTAACGCAGGATAAGTAAGAATTTTTATTTTTCAGGTGTGAAGGGCTTGTAAAGAGCCAAAACTGAAGCTGAAAGGGGAGAGTTACCTAATGGAAGGTCTTCAATAGGCTTTGGAGAAGGACCTGGCAACCCCCTCCCAAAAATCAATCTGCCATTGAAAACCCTATGAACAGCAGAGAAGCACTGACAATAGTGTTTCCCCTGTTGTACAGAGGGTCGCTATGAGTTGGATACTGACTCAACGGCACCTAACAACAACATGAATTTATAGTCTTGTAAAGATGAAATTATAGGTAAGATATCTCTGCCATTTATAATAGTGAAATGTGGGTAATGTGCACAAAGATAGACATATGGTGTGGTAGAAGCACAGAATTCAGGAGAAGCACAGATTCAGGATTCGGGAGAATCCTGAATCTCTTTTTGGTGCAACTTTTCTATTACCTCTCAGATAATTTGTACCTATGCAGGCCAACAGTAGAAAAGAGGAGTAAAAGTATAGTTGGGACATGCAATGGAAGGGAAAAAGTATCAAATGTAGCCAGTGGTGAAATAATTCACAGTACATATTGAGAAGATGGGCTGGAGTTTGGCTCATTTGCTAGAGTATCACTCTGTACTCTCTGAAGACCTGGATTCCGTCTGAGGGTCGCTATGATGGATTCCTCTGAGGGTTGCTATGATGGATTCCTTTTGAGCATCGCTATGAGTCAGACTGGGCTCCATGCCACCTAACATTAAGAAGATTTAAATTTTGCTATGATTTTGATAATGCAACATAAATATGTATAATCTGAATCAAAGATAAATGTTTTATCAATTCATTTCTGTTAATTTACAACATTGGAAGAAACTGTACTTATATTCTTGAGTGACAAAGAAATTGTTATTGTGGTTAGGTGCTGGTTGAATCAGTATTCAACTCAAAGCGACCCCGTATACAACAGGTGAAACAGTATTCTTAGTGTCTCACTGCTATTCATAGGGTTTTTCAATAGCTGATTATTTTTTAGGAATAGATTGCCAGGTACTTCTCCCAAGCCTACAGCACCAGATGTTCCCAGGTGGTCTCCCATGCAAGTACTAACCAGCCCAGATCCTGCTTAGCTTCTGAGATCTGACAGGATCCGATGCCACAATGGTACAGCTGTGGGCAACTAGGGAATAGTGGTTGAGAAATCTCTAGTTGGAAAGGTGCTGTAATCTAGAGAATTGGCTATAAACAACATGGACTGAGCCAGTAAGTGTGAAAGTTAGGTGGTGGGATTGACTGATTGGATGTAGTTGAAGGGACTTGATATTTAGACAGTAGGCAGCAAGAACAGAAGGTACTTTTAAAGCATATTAATGTGGAGCTATTGCTCAGTGTTCAATACGGAAAACAGAAAATATATTCAATTTTTCAAGCCAAGAGAAAAACTTCAGCATTGGTTACCCAGAAGTTGGAAAAATGTAAACGTAAGTAAATCACATGCCAGGGAACAGATTTCACACTAAAGCTCATGGTACTGAAAAAGAAGAGAACAATTTAAGATTTTGAGAACAAGCCCTATGGTGCTGGTTTCATTCTTTTAGGGAAGATCTCAACATTATTTATGCTTGCACCTCTGAGGAAGACAACTTTTAGTTATCAGTGGTCCTGAGGAGCTTCAGCAAAGCTGACTCAGGAAATGCAGGAAGATTGTAAGAAGCAGTTGTTTATTCTTTTCTGCTGTTGAGATGATGCCATCAGAGACTCTAAAAGTAGAAAGCCCTCTCCCCATCAACTATATTCCAAGTAGCCATCTGGCAAAACCTAACATGAAGTCAGGTGACAAGGGATTGTAAGAAATTCAGTCATTTGCAGTCCACCCTCAGCAATCAACAACAGCATATAGAGGGTAGACTTGGAGCTGTGAGACAACAAATAAATAATGGACACAGCTAATAACTAAAGTTGGCTTTTCAGCAAAAAGAAAAGCATGAGATAATGATGAGAACTATGATTTTGGACATTACTGATTTCAAATGAGGGTAGGTGGCAGAAATTGGACTTAGAATCAAGCAATGTGTTTGCTATGCTTTATTTATAACCCTTCCTGGCTCTACCTCTGACTTGCTTTTTGGCTTTAGGTCAATAACTTATCTTCCCTATGCATAATTTTCTAACTTGTGACATGGGAATAATAAATGTCTTCCCTACAGGATTCTTTTGAAGATTAAATGAGTATATGAGTGTGTTCTCTCTTAGAATGGTACATGGTATACATTCAACCTGCCAGATAAACAGCTGTTATCATTCAAATGTCTCCCATCACACAGGACTTCGGAAACCATGAGACTGGATCACAGTGCAAACAGAAAGTGCAAAAAGGCAACAAATAGATGGACATCTTTCCATCAACATTTAAAGTGTTGCTGATGCAGAAAAACATTCTTAAATATAAGCAGAACTAGAAGGTATATGGGCTGGGATTTAGCTCAGTTGATAGAGTGCTGCTCTGAAGTCTCTGAGGTCCCGAGTTCGATTCCCAGCACTGCAAAAATGGGAGAAGAATGTGGCAACCCACTCCCAAGGCAATCCCGAAACAATCAGCCATTGAAAACTATACGAGGGTCACTATGAGTCAGACACGACTCGATGGCACCTAACAACAACAAGGTATATAAGTGAAGGAATAGGCATTGGGTGATCATTAAGCTTTAAAGTGAGAGGTCAATCAAAAATCAGGCCAAGTGGCTTGCAAATTGTGAAATCATTTATTATATTCTCATGAAAAAATTTAACAAGAGTAAAGGTGAGTCTTTGTAATGGGCTAAATAATAAATATCTATAGTGAGATACTGCCTGTAGCCATACAACTGTGGCATTGGATCCAGTCAGATCTCAAAAGCTAAGCAAGGTTGGGCCTGGTTATTACTTGGATGGGAGACCGCCTGGGAACACCAGGTTCTGTAGGCTTGGAATACGGACCAAGCAACCCATTCCTAAAGAACAATCAGCCATTGAAAGCTCTATGGATAGCAGAGAAGCACTACAATAGTGTTTCACCTGTTGTAGGAAGGGTGGCTATGAGTCAGATATGGACTCAACAGCACCTAACAATAACAACAACAACTGTGAGATACTAATAAAGAGACTTACTGTCTCTGAATGCTACAAAGCGTATTGATAGAGAGCAAGTTATTGAAGAAAAAGGAAAGAAATCAAGTGATTCAATGACCCATGAAAGGTGATAAGAGTGTGGCTAACAATTCACTTCAATATACTATTCCTTCAAGTTGAAAATATAATCCTTCATAAACACTGGGGTATTGTTAGCATGTGAAATAAATAAATTGAGGCTGATGTGTGTGTGTGTGTGTGTGTGTGTGTGTGTGTGTGTGCGCGCGCGCGCGCATATGTGTATGTGTGTGCTCAAATAAGAGTACCAAAAGAATGGCTGCAATAGCCTAGGGTATAGATAAGTTTTGTTTTGTTCTTGGATCAGTTGTCCAAGTGAGGAAATAAATGAATTTAAGGTTTTGAGGAGGACATTGTAATAAGAGAGTAAGAACTGGATCTAAAATGCCGTATCTACAGTCTACCATCTGCCTAATTTTTAACAAGCGATTTAAGCTCACTATGACAACCAATAATAGAAGAATTACTTCTTTCTCATAGGAGCATATAAAATATTTGGTATATTCCTTGATGGGCATAGTAAGTAGCTCATTTTGAAAATGATGAGGAAGATAATTATGATTATGATAACCATAATTATGATGGTGATGATGATGAAAATGGTCAATATTGGTACCATTGGGAGAAATCATGAGTGAAACTGAACAACATAAAGAATTGAGAATGGTCAGTAGAATAAGGAAAAATTTAATACTTGAATCATTCTCTTAAATTGGTTTGGCTAGTGAAATATGATTCCAGTGTTTCAGTCTTCTGAACCATGCTGGTTGCATATAGCTTCAAATCAATCTCCAAATTCAACACCACTTCAAAAATTTAGGATTCTGTTTGATCAAAAACAATTATATTATTTAATAGAATGGAGATCTAAAATATGTTATATAATATAGATATTTATGTATATATGTATATTACAAAATAAAGTCATAATACTGGTAATAAATTACTATGGATAAAATTAAATATTATAGATATTTGTCAATTACCTCAGCATGTGACATCTGTAAGTAACGCACTCTTATTTTAATGCCATGTACTTAAATAGCTTACAAGGGATAAATCCTTGGTGTATCTGCTTTTTCTATCCATTTAGCAATTTTGGGGACCTAAGAATTAGATATAGGAGAAGGACCTGGGAGCCTACTCCTGAAACAGCCATTGAAAATCCTAGGAACAGCAAAGAAGCACTGACATAGTGCCAGGCATGGCAGTGTTGAGAAGTGTTTCACTCTGTTATACATAGGGGGGTGGCCATGATTGAGAGCCAATTTGATAGTATCTAACAACAACAACGGGCTGGGATTTAGCTCAGTGGGTAGAGCGCTGAGCTGCAGTCCCTGAGGACCCCAGTTCAATTCCCAACACCACAAAAATGGGAGAAGGGCCTGGCAATCCACTCCCAAGGCAATCCCGAAGCACTCAGCCATTGAAAACCCTATGAGGGTCGCTATGAGTCGGATACCGACTCGACGGCACCTAACAACAATAACAAAAATTAGATATTATCTTTCCAATAAACATTCATATAGCAAAATAAGCTTGGAGTATTGTTAGTTTGAAGAAGCACATTTTTTAACCCAAAGCTTCTCACATACTAGGAAAGTGATCTACCACTAAGCTGCACCCCCAACCTTTTTTATTTTTTAAATTGAGACAGGGTCTTGCTAAATTATGCAGGCTGCTTATGAAATCTGATGTTTGACACTGTCTCAGTCTCACAAGTTGTTGATATTTTAAGTGTGTGCCATGGCACCTATCTGCATACATCTTTTTTTAAAAAATAAGGAGAATCCCTAACATCTGTTCATTGTACACAAACAGCTTGAAAAGAATGCTATGACTGCTATTTTGATGTTACTATGAAAGAGTGAAATGCTATCAAATTTTAAACATATATATATGTATATATATGTATATATATATATATATATATATATATATATATATATATATATATACATTTCAGTACTAGAGGACACTGAACTCATAAACTCAGGTTATCACATATGGTAAGAAAGAGTTCTACCCCAGGCTCCTTTTTTATTTCTATTTTTTTATTTTAATTTATTCATTTTTTTTTAATTTTGAGGTGATCTCGCTAAATAAGGAGGCCTACCTCTGGCCTCAGGGCCTGTAGCGGTAGCCCTGTGGCATCCAATCCTGTCAGATCTCAGAAGCTAAGCAGGGTCAGGCCTGGTTAGTACCTGGATGGGAGACCGCCTGGGAACACCAGAAGCTGTAGGCTTGGGAGAAGGACCTGGCAACCCCCTCCCAAAAGTCAATCTGCCATTGAAAACCCTATGAACAGCAGAGAAGCACTGACAATAGTGTTTCCCCTGTTGTACAGAGGGTCGCTATGAGTCGGATACCGA
>VMDO01007352.1:0-45266 GCA_007922755.1 Pedetes capensis
ATTTATTTATGTATATTTATAAAATCAAAATTTGGAAGTAATGTAAACATATTAGGGAATGCTTAAATAAATGATAGCATTGCTGTTTCAAAAGATGTTTATAGTACATTATAACATGGAAAAACACTTGTGTTATATGTTTATTTTACTTGGAGTGTGAAACGGAGAAGGGCATAGAACTAAAGAGCAAGTATTTAGTCACAACTGCATAAGATAAACTTTCCAGAATCACAAAACTAGAAGAAGATGCCAATACATATTTAAAATTGCTTTATATTTTACTTCCTTTATTAAAAAAAACCCTATTTTCCAACTTCAATCAATTTTCACATGCTAATATGAAACAGAAAAATGCCTTTTAATTTTCTTTTTTAAAAGTTATAAACAGAATGACCAAGCTTAGCAAATTTGATCTTCTTTGAGTTGGGTTCAACTGCCATGAATCCCAGGGGCCAGTACCCCTGAAGGAGAGAATATATTTAAGAGATCCCTTGGGTCTGCAGCCATACCACTGTGGTATCTGATCCTGTCAGATCTTGGAAGCTAACCAGGGTTGAACCTGGTTAGTACTTGGATGGGAGACTGCCTGGGAACACCAGGTACTATAGGCTTGGGAGAAGGAGCTGGCAACCCACTCTCTCAAAAAAATCTGTCATTGAAAACCCTATGAATAGCTAAGAAGCACTAAAAATATATTTCATCTGTTGTACGTAGGGTCTATGAGTCTGTTCACTAATTTTCTAGGTGTCAGGCTATGAGTCTGATACCTACTGGATGGCACCTAATAACAAGTTAGAAACACAAAGAACTTGGGTCTTCATGTACAAAACCCAGAACTATTAACGTGGTTACTGCCATAGGCTCCCAATGGTGCTGGACTGTGATAGCTCTTTGGAAAGAACCAGGAGTCCAGCATCCCCACACCCTTGGGAGACTTGTGATACCCCATCCCAGCTTTGCTTCCCTGTTCACCAAGTTATTCTACATGCTGGCAACATTTGCCTTTAGGAATCCCCTGCACTGTCGCTGAAAGAGACAAAAGGAAACTGTCACAACAATAAGGCTTTCATCTCTCTTGCTACTTAGAAGACTGGTTTTATTCACACTTGGAAGGACAGAACAAAATAAGGATAGGGGTGGGGGTGGGGGGACAGGTGGAAATGAGTTCCTTGTCTTCTAGGCGAGATATAAAGATTCATGTCAACTTGGAGGATAGCCCAAATTGCAAAGCTATGATCTTCCAGAGGTTGAGAAAGAACTAAGCCACATTCATTTAAATTCTTGTATTTGCTTTTAAAAAAAGACCATCAATACATAGTTTGGGGAAAAGAATTCTATGGTGAAAATACTTATTCATTTTTATGTATCTTCCAGACCATATACAACCTCCTACTTAGAGATAGCCTGCAACTGTAGCACTGTGGCGTCTGATCCCATCAGATCTCAGATGGTAAGCATGGTCGGGCCTGGTTAGTACTTGGATGGGAGACCACCTACAAACACCAGCTGCTGTAGGCTTGGGGGAAGGACCAGGCAACCTACTCCCAACAAACAATCAACCATTGAAAACCCTATGAATAGCAGAGAAGCACTGACAATAGTGTTTTCGCCTGTTGAACACAGGGTTGCTGTGAGTCGGACACCAACTCGATGGCACCTAACAATGACAACTTAGAGATAACATTAACAACATAAATTTAAATCTTTCATGATAATATGAAGTTTTAAAATTAAAAAAAAAAAAAAACTTTTATAAGCTAAAAAAAGACCACTAAGACTTTTATAAAACACCTCCTAAAAAGGTTTCCATGGCCAAAAGTGTTTTGCAACAGTCTTGTTGAATATTGGCAGTGCCTGATGGCACATTAAAGGCTCCTAGAAGTCCTACTACATACAAATCTGTTATACTTTGCTTATTTTATTGTTTCTCAAACCTAATGAACCACAAAAGTCATCTTTTTTTTTTTTTCAATACTAGGGGGTTGGACCCAGGGCCTTGCACTTGCATCCTCTGAAAATGCTGGACCACTGAGATGTACCCCCAGCCCATTTTTTTACTTTTTGAGACAGGGTCTCACTAAGTTACACAGACTGCCTCAGGTCTTGAACTTGCGATCCTCCTGCCTCTGCCTCCCAGGCCACCGGGATTACAGGCATGCGCCACCATGCCCAGCTCCAAGTCATCATCTTCAAACGTAAAGAAGAGTGAATCAAAACACACTTCAGGAGATGGTGCCCTGGGTAGATCAGTGTTCAATCTCTTTAATTTTCTTCAGTCTCTTCTGCCCTCAATCCCCATCTCCCCAACCTCTTTCCCAACTCTCCCTATCTTAACTCTAAAATGCAACCCAGAACCTGGCACCACCTGGATCAGTGAGCATTCTACGAACTCAGCTAAGATCAGAAGAAATATCTATACAGCTAACCAGAATAAACAACTTGTTCCCATTCTAGCAAGTCCTTAGTCTTCCTAGGATACGAGTCAAAGTGGTTGTCGATTTAAGGAAGCTTCTTTGGTTTTGGTGTGGTTTTTGGTGTTTTGGCTTGGTTTCTGAGGTGGATGTCTTTCCATTAGAAACTTACCACTGGCTGGGTGACAAATTAATTTTGCATAAGCTGCTACAGCATCATTAGATGCTAATCTGTTTGTTCATAACCACAAACTATTGTGTTAGGGTCATGAATGTAACTTCTGCCTCCAATCCTGTGGATTTATTAGTGCTTAGTCTCTAGTTCCTGCAGCTGTGTCCTTTCAGTGCCTGCTTTATGGTGGCCAAGAGAGTTGAGGTCGGCTGCCAGGATGCTGAAATCTGGAGGAACACATGGACACATTATTCTTTTTCTCTGAAACTATCCAATTCCTCTTCCGGTCAGATGGGGAGATAGTGGGAGAATATCATGAAGCAGTCCAGAACTCTGTTGATGATAGTGCTCACATCTTACATTATTACAAGAGAAACAGGCTTCAATCTACCCTCACTATATTCTTCAGTGGAAGGTTAATTGCTAACAAAAGTTTGATCTCAGCGACTCAGGAGGCAGAGGCAGGAGGACCTCAAATTCGAGGCCAAGGAAGGCTGCATAACTTAGCAAGACCTTGTTTCAAACTAAAAACAATTTTTAAGAAGTGGAGGCAAGTGGGTGCAGCTCAGTGGTAGAGTACTTGCCCAGCAATGTGCAAGGCCCTGGATTCAACTCTTCAGTACGAGACACACACACACATATACACATACCCTTGCACACAAAAAAGGTATAACAACATAAAACCTAATTCTGAGTGCAACTCCTCGCTTAATTTGTAAAATCTTCTTTGAGGGAGCTGGAAGACTACATATTGTGTGGAGTCGGCTTCAAACAAGAGGCGAGAAAAATGGGTTACTATGCTAATTGAATACTAATGAGGCTTTTCCTTAAGTAGGGTTTTGTTACATTGCAATTATTTGTAACTATACTTATTTTTACTGTATTTATGTGAAGGGATCAATAAGAGTCTTACTTAGCCTGCAAATTTGGAGGAAAATATCTTACCACTTTTTCTTTTGCTTTTGTAACATTTGCAAAGTGTTTTGTTCAGCACGATGGAAAAGCAAAATGTCATCATTATTACTGGCCTTTGTCCACAGTGGATTTTATCCAGATTCTAACCAGTAACTCTGTGACTAACAATCTGAGTCACCAAGTTTCAGATGTTTATGTATTTCAACACAATTCCCAGGTTAAAAGTTCCTTATTTATTTTCATGTTTCAGGACTCAGAAGGAACTAAATGCCTCTCTTAATTTCCAATCTAGCGTCACTGAGTAACTGGCTGGGAACCAAATGTCAAAATGTCAAAAGATTCATATGTATTGCCAGGACGAAAGTCTCCAGCCTAGTGGAGAGTTCAGCTAATTATAAATATTTGTGTTTGTACCATGATAGTGGCACATGATAATTTCAGATTTTAAAATGCAGAGAACCAACAATGTAAAGAGAATGCAAAAAATGCAAGGATATTGACTAGTTATTAACTGCAAAGATGCACATCTTTATTCTCACAGCTCCACCAAAGAATTATTAGAAAAATGGACAGTATGAGCTAAAACATAATTTTATGGAAAGTCCCATTATTTTCATAATTTTCTCATTTTTGTATACATTCTCATATCAATCCTAGATTGTCCTTAGACCAGAACCGTCCCTGATTATTCATCTTACATCAAATTTAAAAAGAAATTCCCTGTCATTTGCACACGGAATACATTTATAAGCATTTAGTCATGCACTTTTCACAGATCAGTTTAATAACATCTTACAAATTTATGGCAGTTTTCAAAAGATTCCCTTGCAGGTTATCACATGTTAATCTCATTATATGTAGTAGAGAAGAAATGTATTGCCCCTTTTTACAGATGTAAAAAATTGGAGCATATTACATTGATATAACTGGGTTGGATTCATTGGCTAAGTCATACATTGTTAGTAGAACTGGAATCCTAGTTCAAAGCTGTTTTACTAGACATGTAACAAAATTGAGATTGAAATTTTTTTTTTGCCTCTAAATCTTTGTAAGAGTAAAAATAAGGTCTAAATAGGTGAGTTGTTATTCTTTGATGCTAGTCTTTGCAAATACTGTGATGCTAAGTGTTATATTGTTTACATTCATGCTGTTCAAAGTATCAAATTATAATCTGATAACACAAAATGTTACCATAATATACAAAGATAATAAAATGAATTCAATTTCATTTGTTCATCATTCTTTGGTCTTATAGGATTCCTCCAAAAGTTTGTATAGAATGTTCTTGAATGAACCTTCGTACAATTCAAGTTGTTTTTCAAGCAATTACATATTTTTTCATTGTGAACCTGTGGCATTTATGTTTAAATTAACATAATTAATATAATTTTTAAATTTCTATGTAGCACCTATTCCTGTGACATGCCCCCATATTAAACCCAGGGCCTCCTGTAGCTGTGTGCTGTACCATTAAGATACACCCCCAGCCCTGTGACATATTTTTGAAGTCTCTTACCCACTAGTCCGGTCCATATACTCACATTGACCCTCTTATGGCAAAGTCTGATAACTGAAGCAGAAGACATTCAAGTGGTGTGTCTTAAGTGTGGTGTGTGAACCACCCATAGCGCGCTCTTCTGGGTGTCCCTCAGCAGTGCAGAATTCTGCCTTCCCCCACCTCCAAGATCAACCAGTGAGTGGGGTGTGGCTAGTGAAGCTGCATTAACTAGCTCCCTGAGTCAAGGGAGCTCCCCGTCCCGCCAAAATTTGATTGTCACTATAATAACAGCACTTTTCAGTTCCTGGAAATTTCAGTGATGTTGGTTAAACTATGGGTCCCTGGCCGGGTCTTTGAAAATGAAAGTAGAAGATGATACTTCATCTTTGGGAAAAGAGTAAGAGGCAGACTACAAAGATGACTTAAAATAAGGACTTCTGACAAGGACTGAGAGAAGCTGCTTCGCTTCACACTAGGCAACACCAGAAAGCACCGGGCCTAATCTCAGGGACGTCTTGATCCTTCTTCCACAGACCTGGCGTATAGGAGGGGCATTAAAAACAGCTGGAGGTTAAGGATGGCTAGGCCCCCTAAACCTGCATGACTCATCTTTTTCCAACCTAGGGCAACACGAACTGATTGTCAACTGTTTTCCTTTCCAGCCAGGTACAATCAGCACTCCTCTCGCCAGCGTGCGCCAGAACCACAAGATTTAACACACGCCTTTGGGAGAGGCCTGAGTTAACAGAACTGTGTTCATGTCGGGGTTTTAAACCCAAAACTGGCAGCAGGAGGCTCTGACGGGAGGTCGGAGACGAGGGCAATGAAAGACCCTGGAGGGAAGGACAAAGAACCAGGGCGTTTGGGCTGGGAGAAAGCTGGGGATCTGGGGTCGGAGTTAACAACAGCCTCATAAAACAAGGATTTCTAATCAGAGGAAGGCGATCACTTTCAGCTGCAACCTGAAGCAATTAAAATCTGACCATATGTTCTCGCTAAAGTGGTAAAGCAGAAGCAGACACGTGTCTAAACCTCTTTTGCCCCCGCGCCCCAGCCGCGAACGCAGTTGAAGGAAAAGCCCCACGCCGATAGCCGCGGCTGCGGTCCGAGGTAAAGGCGGCTCTTTGCAACTCCTGGCTGGGTGGCTGGGGGACCTCAAAAACCATCCAGGGTGCTTTCGGCCCGCAGCAGTTCTTGAGAACGCGCCCCATCCCGGCTCTTTCACGCATTTCCTCGGGATAAAAGCGCGCAGAAAAATTGGCAGGGAGGAAGGAGTCAAAGCGATTCTTAGCCCGGCGGCTGGGGCGACGGCGTGGGGGAGGCAGGGCCGGGGGCGTGCTCTCCCTTCGCGCACAGAGGGAGCTGCTGGGGTCCCGGCTCGGGGGCCGACAGGCGGCGGGCGGCGGCCGCCCGGGACGCGCCCCGGGCGTGCGCGCAGGTGGAGCAGGCGCCGCAGCAGCTGCTCCTCGCGCCGTCGCCACAGCCGCGGGCTCGGGCGCCCCTCGTCCCGCGCCCCGGAACCCGCCGGGGGCAGGGGCGCCGCGGCTGAGCAGCTTTCCCGCCGGCGGGCGGGGGGCGGGGCGGCCCTAGCCTCTTCCCCTTCCCCGCGTCCCCACCCCCGCGCGCGCCTAGCCTCCCGGATCCGCGCCGCGCGTCCCCTCCCCGCTCTCCCCGCGAGGAACATGGCCGGGAGCAGCGAGGAGGCGCCAGACTTCGGGCGAGGCATCGTGGTAAATGCGAACTCCTGCTTTCGGGGCCGAGCTGCCCTCCCCTCCCTGCTCGGCTCCCCCTTTTAGGCGGCGTGACTCAAGTGCCTCGGGGCGAGCGCGCCGCTCCTTTGTTCTTCCTCCCGGAGGGGGCCGCTCGCCTCTCCAACCCCGGGCCTCCCCTCCCCGCCCCCATCTGATGAAATACCCAGCACCGTGGTCCCCTGACCCCGAGTTCCCAGACCACCCCCACCCCCCGCTCCCCTCCGTCCTTGGCCGGGAAGCCGCATCGTGCCAGGTCCCTACTCCTGCCACTTCTGTGGACCCCGCGCGCCACCCATGCGGCGTTCCCTGTATCTGGGCTGCCCCTGGACTCCTTCAGCGCAGGCTTCAAGTTTTTGTTTTCCAGGAAGATTCTTGAGAGCAGCTAGGATATCAGGCAGTTCAAGGGGACAGAGTTGGAGCTTTGCAGCTTTGGACACCTGGGGTGTGGCTCTCTCTATACGCTCTGGGACAAGCTAGTGGGTCTGGGGTGTCTGTCCTGTGCCTCCTCTGTAAAGGCGGACAAACGGGAGAGGATGTGTCTAAAACATCCAGGGGTGCGTTAGGATGGAACGATGGGGGTTGGAGGGAAGCCAACCTGAGCCTCTTCGACTCTGGGTTTCTTTGAGTGTCAACCAGAGAGTACCCACCCATTTTTCAGTATTCTGGGATCAAGTTCCAGATGGCATTGGTTAGGACTGTGTCAGGTTTAATGTGCAAAGGTTGTGGCGGCGGTGGGCCGGGCTCATTTGCCCTTTAAGCTTCTCTTTTCAGAGCTCAGCGTGTCATTCACAGATAATGTGTTTAAGAAATGAATGGAGTGAATTAGAATGAGTGGGTAGGGGAAGAGAGTACCTCACACTCAAATGGAGCTGTTCAGGTTGAAAAGTGTGCCTCCGGTCTTAATTGAACAGGCCTATGAAAGGAGGAGGAGTTCACTTCTTTATTCATTTCGCAGGGTTGACTGGCCTGCTGGGGTCCCGGGGGTGGTCCTGGCTCTGGGGTCCAGCAGGGAGCAAGACAGGCCCTGTCTTCATGGACCTTGACTTCCGGAGGAGAGGCATGTGGTGGAAAGGCAAATAAATACTTTCAGATAGGGACCTGTGAACTGGGGAGAGGGGAACAGGATAGAGAGTAATAGGAGGAGGACTGGGGAGCAATGCCTTTGCTCAGGTGACCAGGATGGCCTCTTTGTAGTGACATCTGAGCCAAGATCTGAAGGGTAAACAGGAGGTAGCCCTGTGAGGACTTCAAGGCACAGGGCCACATACAAAGTGCAAAGAGATCATCACATCTGACTTTTACTTTAACAAAAATCATTCCGGTCACCTTGGGGAATATGAACAGGATTTGGGGAGAGATGAATGGGAGGGGCAAGAAAATCATTAAGTTCAATTCCAAATTAAGTCTGTCCTACCCACTATAGGCAAGGTGAAATTCATGTCTGGAATCCAGGAGAGTGGTAGAATAGATTTGGAAGTCATTGGCAAAAAAGAATAATGTATAATGTTTGGAAGCGAATGAAGACATCTAGTGAAAATGGAACAAAAGAAAACGAAAGCAGCTGTTAACTGTAGAAGCCTGGAAAGCCCCAAATGTAAGAGGCAGCCTAGGGTGGGGAAAGAACTGCCGTGTGGGAGAAGGCAGGCTGGTGGTAGGTGCCCAGAGAACACAGTTTTGTGAAAGGGGGAGGTGGATTGTGACATCATCAAGAGTGTCAGATGCTACAGAAAAAGCAAGTAGAATAAGGATGGGAAAGATGCTGTTAGATTTAATAATTATAAGCCATCATTGGTGAGAATCTTTTAAACATCCATCCCATAGGTAGAATGTTTAAAATACAGCATTACCATATAATACTCTGTTGTTAGGTGTTGTCAAATTGATGTCCGGCTCATAGCAACCCAATGTACAACAGGTGAAACAGTATTGTTAGTGCTTCTCTCTTGTTCATAGGGTTTGCAATGGCTGATTGTTTTTTGGTAGTGGGTTGCCAGACTAGATACTCTTTAAAAAGAATGAGATAAATGAAGATGCCCTAATAGGATGGGTAGATTGTTAAAGTCTAAAAAGTCTTAAAGCCTGCAGCCCTACCACTGTGGCATCCGATCCCGTCAGATCTTGGAAGCTAAGCCAGGTCAGGCCTGGTCAGGACTTGGATGGGGGACCACTTGCGAACACCAGGTGCTGTAGGCTTGGGAGAAGGACCCGACAACCCACTCCCCAAAAGCCATCAGCTATTGAAAACCCTATGAATAGCAGAGAATCACTAACAATAGTATCTTGCTTGTTGTACATAGGGTTGTTATGAGTTGGACACCAACTCGACAGCACCCAACAAAAACAACAAAAAGCAAATAAGATAACAATGTAAATAGTCCCATCAATTAGAGCCACCAGACGCCTTCCTAGAAGCAAGGTAATTCTGTGAAAGATGCAGTGATAAAACAGAGGTCTAAGGTAGCAGGAAGGGTCTAAGGAGAGAAACTATTTTCACCAGCTAGGGTGGGACTTGGGCATGATGAATAGTTGCTAACTGGACAAGGGCCCACTGAAGTTGGAAATAGCCAATGTATAATGGAAATGGTCACTGCGTTTATGTCATTTTCTGCAGTAGAACTTGGAATACTTAATCTCAAGTTGGATATAAGCAAGTAAGTCAAATTCAGAGAGAATTTAAAGTGCTGATGAGAGGAGGCTCTTGTCATATAGGGTTGGGAGGGAAAGGAAAGCCCAAGAGGATAAGTATACTAAAAAACAGAGATCTCTTAAGGATGTTGTTGTTGTTGTTATTAGGTGCCGTCAAGTCGTGTCCGACTCATAGCAACCCTCAAAGGGTTTTCAGTGGCTGTTTCAGGATTGTCTTGGGAGTGGATTGCCATGTCCTTCTCCCATCCCTTAAGGATTGTTGTTGTTGTTAGGTGCCCTCGAGTCAGTATCCGACTCATAGCGACCCTCATAGGGTTTTCAGTGGCTGATTGTTTCAGGATTGCCTGGGGAGTGGATTGCCACGTCCTTCTCCCATTTTTGCAGTGCTGGGAATTGAACTTGGGACCTCAGAGACTTCAGAGCAGTGCTCTACCAACTGAGCTAAATCCCACCCTCCCTTAAGGATAGGGTGCACAAAATCGAAAGGGAGTTTTAATATCAGTAAAAAATTTAGAATGGGGGAGGTAATAGTAGCAAGAATCTATTGCACATTTCCATGTGCTTTTATTGTATTATGCACTTAGTCTTCACAAATCTGTGAGATAGGTCTATTATATACCCTACGGTCTCTGTTATTTCTGAAGAACGCTAATGTCTTCTCTACCTGCCTAGCTCTTTTGTATCAGGTTACTAGATATTTTTCTTTCTCTGTTTGGTTTGATTTTTACCAAAGCATTATAAAAGAGTCATAGTTAGTACATATACAAGTGAGGGTGGTAGGAATAAGAAAAGAAAAGTCTAAAATAAAATACTGCTGTGTTTCTGTCCAGTTGGCTCTGGCCCCTCCCGTGCCCATCTTCACTCCTGCAGGGATGGAGTGGCAGTATTGGGGGGAGGGGTGTCAGTAATCACATAGGGTTCCATTTAAAACACAGCTTTACACAGTTTTACCTTCTGGTAAAACCTATCACAGGAGAGGAGGGTGTATGGGATACGAAAGTGTTATATGGTCTGTTGAGCCCCCCTTGTTCCTTGAACGGCAGAACCTGGTCTATTTGTTTCAGCACTGCTTGTATCCATTGTTCTGAATGTGTGATTGAGGTGGGCTCTAGGGCTGGGCCTCTTCATGTTCTTGTCTGGGATTCTTTGAAGCAGGACTAAGGAATGAGACTCTCTTGCTTGTTGTGGATGGAGGGTTAAATGTTGTTGTTGTTTTTGTAGGTGCCATCAAGTCTTCTCCGACTCATAGTGACCCTCATAGGTTTTTCAGTGGCTGATTGTTTCAGGATTGCCTCAGGAGTGGAATGCCATGTCCTGCTCCCACTTCTGTGGGACTGGGATTCGAACCTGGGACTTCAGAGACTGCAGACCGGTGCTTTACCAACTGAGCTAAATCCCAACCCCGGAGGGTTAAATAGGAGCCTCAAAACCAGTGACAATGGCCTGCAGCAGAGAGTGGGGTGCTCAGAGGTGGACAGAAGCAGAGATTAGCTGCTTATATGTGTTTCCAAACTATATTTTCCTCCTGAGGGGGAAATATGTGTGTATATATGTGTATATTTGGGAGAAGGACCTGGCAACCCCCTCCCAAAAGTCACTCTGCCATTGAAAACCCTATGAACAGCAGAGAAGCACTGACAATAGTGTTTCCCCTGTTGTACAGAGGGTCGCTATGAGTCGGACACCAACTCGACAGCACCTAACAACAACAATAACATGTGTATATATACTTGTGTGTGTGTGTGTGTATGTATGTATATATGTGCGTGTATACACACACACACACACACACACACCTGCAGCTGTACCACTGTAGTGTCAGATCTCATCAGATCTTGGAAGCTAAGCAGGGTCAGGCCTAGTTAGTACTTGGATGAGAGACCCCCTTTGGGAACACCAGGTGCTGTAGGCTTGGGAGAAGGATGCAGCAACCCACTTCCCCCCAAAAAATCAGCCATTGAAAACCCTATGAATAGCAGAGAAGCACTAACAATACTATTTCACCTGTTCTATGTAGGGTTGCTATGAGTCAGACACTGTATCAGTGGCACCTAACAACAATGTATATACATTTATATACAGATATAAACATGTGTCTTTATATAAGTATATACCACACATATATATTATACATGTATACATATATATTATACATATATACGTGTGTGTTGTTGTGAGGTCCTATTGAGTCAGTGTCCCACTCATAGGGACCCTATATACAACACATGAAACACTGTTGTAGTGCTTTTCTGCTATTGACAGGATTTTTAATGGCGCGCGCGCGTGTATGTGTGTATAAATTACTTGGGAAGAAGGTTTTCAGTGTATCTTCAAATGAGAACAAGAGAATACAAATAGGTTCTAGGATTTGGATCCTGTATGAGAATTCTGTTCATGTTTACTCTTCTCCAGCTCAGTGATGTTTTACCTCTCTGAACAGAGAGCACATTGCACTGTATAAACCTAGAGCATATTATCTGTGATACTGAAGCTATTTAAAAATTTCTTGTTGTGGTTTTTAAGAAAGCAAGTGAATAACATAATTACCTAAGGTTCAGAGCAACTTCTATTTCTCCAGGTTTGGACTTACTTATAATATGATTTGCATGCACCATTAAAGATAGCAAAGCATAAACCAGTACTTCCTTCACCTCTAATTATCTTTTATCAATGAAAAAACTATTTCAGATTAATTGGAAAAATGGCTAGATAGGAATATAGAATGATTTTAGAGAAATATATTTCTTCCACTTTTAAATTTATAGCTTTAACTAGCATAATAAGATATTGGCAAATAACTTTTGAGATACTCCTTTAAATGAATTAAAACACATAATTTATATAAATGGTTATATAAATTATAAAAGTGATTGTTTCAGTACATCTAAATGGTTAACATTTATTGCATAAGTACTCTAGACCAGATGCTGGTATGAGTCTAATAGCCATTACCTATCTTATTTAATCCTCGTGATAGCCAAATGAAGTAGGTATTGACTTCATTTTATAGATGAATACACTGAAATTTATAGAAGATAATATACCCAAGATCCCATGGCTAACAAACTTGCTCCAGATATGTCAAACTGTTAAGTCTGTACTATTGACCATTACTCCTGGTGCCTCTGGGCTATGGATTACTATTACAATTTGTGTGTATACATTTGTTTGGTCATTTTCTTAACATATTTCCCTTTTCTTCGGGGGGTGGGCACCATTTGTTAAGCACTTACTATACACTAATCAATGGATTAGGTCCTCTAAGTAAATTACTTGCTCTCTCTTTTTGTCTTCCCTAGCACCATACCCATAGTTTTATTGTGTCTGCCTTAAAGGAGAGAGAAACTGGGTCTCAGAGAGGGTAAATAATTTCTATAACTTCATATATTGAGGTTGTTAGGTGCTGTTGAATTGGTGTCTGACTTATAGCAACCCTATGTACAACAGATGAAACACTATTGTCAGTGCTTCTTTGCTATTCATAGGGTTTTCAATGGCTGATTGATTGTTTTTTGGGAGTGGGTTGTTGAGTCCTTCTCCCAAGCCTACAGCACCTGGTGTTCCCAGGCAGTCTCCCATCCAAGTACTAACTGGGCCCGATCCTGCTTAGTTTCCAATATCTGACGGGTTGGACACCACAGTAGTATGGCTGCAGGTTTAACCTCATATAGTAATAGTATAGTACGAATAGTAAGAATTGGAGCCAAACTCTTAAACTTCGAGTAGGGAGTTATCTTAGAGATTATCGGAGAAGAGGGTGGTAATGGATCTGCATGGTGGGAGGAAGGATCCCAGAAGAACACTAGTTTCTGGTGGCACCAGAGCAAGAGCTGCAGGAAGTGAAGTGGGTACTAAGAGTGGTCCAGAAGGAGAGTCAAAAAGTCCTCAGCCGATCTTCCTGGAGTGGCGCTTGTCAAGTTCTTGGATAGTCTTTACTTTGGCTTGCCAGAAACTCTCCTCGAGACTGGACACCTTGCAGGTGCAGCTGGTAGGCCAGGCTCTGACCAGCCACTGTGGTGTTAGAGGCTGCAGCAGGCCCAAGGAATTCTCAGGATGGGAGCCAGAGTTGCTGTGTACAAGCTCAGCAGTCCTACCAACCAATTTGTTGGTAGAAGTAGAGCAAAAGAAAGAGTTTTCAAGTGTGCATATGACATACACCTTTTGGCTTTGGGTCTGCCAGTGGGTACGATAGCTACGACTCTCCTGAGCCTTGAACAGTAATGCTTTTCATCACAAGGAGACAAACTGCGGTTGAGGCTCAGTTCAGATAGTTGGGTGGCATGTCGGTGGACGCTATGTCATTCATTCATTCCTTCATTCTTTGAACATTTTTTGAGAACTTACCATATTCCAGGTCAGTGATTTGGGTGCTGAGGATTCAACAATGAGGAATATAAAGTTAAGCTGGGCACTGCTGCACAACTGTCATCCCAGTGACTGGGGAGGCTGAGGCAGGAGGATTGCTGGTTTGAGACCAGAGGCAGTCTGCATAACTTAGTGAGCCCCTATCTCAAAATGAAAATATAAAAAGGGCCTGGGGGTGCTGTTTAGTGGTAGGGCACTTGTCGAGTTTGTTTAAGATGCCTTGGGTTTAACCCCCAATACACCAGTTTAAAAAAAAAAAAAAAGCCTCTGCCAGAAAGAGGTAACATTAGTATCAGGAGACAAAGAATACTCTCTCTCTCTCTCTCTCTCTCTCTCTCTCTCTCTCTCTCTCTCTCACACACACACACACACACACACACACACACACACACACACACATCCAATGGTAATACTTGCTGTGAATGAAAGTAAAACTGGATAAGAATACAGAAGTGGATGGGGAGGCAGGGGTTGTTTTATATCTGTACTCAGGGAAGACCTATCTCTGGAGGTGACACTGAATGAAGACTTAAAAAAAAGAAAGGGCATGGCTGTGGCCCTTGAGGGGAAGAGTACTGTAGGCACAAGAAATAGCAGGTGCAAAGCTCTTGAGGCAGAAGCATGCTTGGCAGATTCAAGATCAGCAAGGAGGGCAATGGCTGAAGCAGAGTGAGGGAGGAAGAAAGAGCCATGGAATGGGTTCCCTGGGAAGGCAGATGTGTGAGGACTCTGGATTTTACTCAGAGTGGAATGAGAAGCCCTTGGAAATATTGAGCAGAAGGGTGGCATGATCATGTGTACATTTTTCAAGGAGCATTCCCACTGCCATGTGGAAGGGAGGCAGGGGTCAAGGTGAGCAGTTACTGCAACAGTCTGGGGAGAAATGGTGGTAGCATGGACCAGGGGGATGGAGAGATAGCAATGGAGTTGCTGAGGGTTGGGCCTGTGTAAATTTGGAAAGAATTGGAGATAGGATGAGCTAATGGGTTGCAGGAGGGGGATGAAAGAAAGGAATCAGGGACAAAGCCGGGGTTTTGGTCTGAATAGCTGGAGGAAAGACTCGCTGTTTCCTGAGACAGGGAAGGGATGAATGGGGAGACAGAGTATGAGTTTGATTTGACTGGCGTTCCAGACCCCAGCTCTGGCATGGGGATGGGGGGAGGTCAGAACTTCAGCCTCCTTTCCAAAACCTGAGAAGGGGGAGCTCGCTTTGCTCCCTTGTACAGAGGAGGGTGGAAGGTAGGGGAATGTCCCAGCGCTAGATGGGGCTTGAATGGGCTTTAAGCCAGCTGTAAACAGATAAGACAGAATGAGTAGGAGGATGGATGTGGCAGCAGTGTCCTCAAGGAGCCTGAGTTGGAGCCTTTGCTGGAAGAGAAAGCTGCAAAGCACCAGGAATTGGGGAAGAAAATCAGAGGGTGGGAACAGTCAGCAAGGCCTCTAGGAGGAATGGGACCTGACCTGAGCTGCCAAGGAGGGAGAGGAGCTTGGAATACAGAGGCAGAGGGGGAAGAAAGGGAAAGGATTCAAGACAGAAAAATAAGTGAAGTCATAGCTGGGAGGAGGCCAATCTGAGGGCAAGGAGTAGGTGTAGGGAGCTGGGCAGGAAGATTAGGATAGGTGTGCAGTACCTAAGCCGGACAGAGGATTCTCAGGAAAGTGTGCAAGAGTAAGGAACAGAAAAGCTAGAGTACAGCAAACAGCAAGGTTTGTGAATGTAACATTTTCACTGGTGTGTCTTCCTTAATGATCCGAATGTGAAATAACTCCACTTTCACCTTTATTTTCTCCCCTACCTGATTATTTTAACCATGAAACTTACACAAGTCCTAAGCAAGAAAAAGACTACTTATCAGTCAATCCACTCTATGGATAGGCTAATTTTCAGGACCATCAGATTCCCAGTAGGACTGGCTGAAGTTCCCACCATAGTATATATATCCTTTTAAAGTCTTCACTGTAGTGACCAGACCACTCTACTCTGATGCCACGACATATATACTTTCATAGGTGATGGAGCATTTACAATGATTGGAAATGTAATTGTATATATAATTAAATATTGTATCATAATGATACTGTATATAGTATGTGATTATAAATATGCTATATTTATTCATAACTTTTAAATAATTGTGACATAAATTATATGTTTACATGTATATATTATTTTTTATGGTGCTGGAAATTAAGCCCAGGCTTCACATACACTGAGCAAACACTCTCTCATTGAGCTATACCCCCAGCCTTTACACGTATATAGCCTTATAAACAATACTGTCATATTTGCTATAAGACATCCAGTTTATTTTTCTTGGGTTATGCCAATAGTTAAAAATGGAATACCATTCATTTTAGTACTTAAGTCTTTTATCAGCTTGTAGTAAACAAATAACCTGCCCTGCTAAGCTTTTCATAAGTTCACAATATGATTTAATGCAATATTGATATCTGCAGACCGATTTTCTACATTCAGTATTAATCTGTGTTTTAAATGGTAATTTTTAATTGTTTATGTTTTAAAGACAAATTTCTAATTAAAAAGACTGTAACCAAAATAACTTAACTTACAGATTCTGGACAATTGGCCAGGATATGACTTGAATTTATTCACATACCCACAGCACTATTATGGAGATTTGGAATATGTGCTCATACCTCATGGCATCATTGTGGACAGGTGAGTGTTACTTCCTGTGTCCGTTTTGATCCTGTATTAGGCTGGCCCCTCTTGTGGGAATCCTACAGTGAACATGACAACCATGCTCTCAAGCCCCTTTTCTTACTGGTAGAGAGAATTTTATAGGACAGAAAATTTGGAATACGATGAATTTATGCCTTAACTCAATGGTGTACCTGGACATTTGTTCAGGGAGAATGGTAAGAAGGATATATAGGTAAGCTATTGCAAGTAACAGCCTCAAAATAACAATGTCCTCTACAAACAGATGGAAATGGGGGTTTGGAAAGCATTGCTTTTCACCTGAAAACCTGTGCATCATGGTTTTCCCAGACTTTTGAGTTAACCAGGAAGAGTCCAGAGATGATCTTTACTTTCACAGGATACACCCTAAGAACCTTGACTTTCCCTGCAACTTTCATTTCTCTTGGACCCAGGAATGTGTCACAGGTCAGCCAGACTGCATCTGATTACATTTTTTAGCTAGTGGTAATGTCTTAAGTATAATAGTGTTTGCAGCTTAAAACTATCTGCAGAGAACTGTTTCTAGCATACAGTTTCTAGCTCTTTCCTGCTTCTCTACATAGACATTCTCTGGTTTCTTTCTAGTCAGTTGGCTTCACAAAGACAACACTTTCTAAAGCTATAGGTCACTTCAACTTACTCTTGGTTTTCAAAAGGCCACCTCTAATTCAATCCACCATAAGCATCAGGATTTACAAGTAATACCCGTTTAACAAAACTGCCTTAACACCAAGCCTGTTCATGTAGCTAAGTTATTGGACAAAGACTGAATACTTAAGTAAGCCTTCACATTTCTATAGAAAGCAAGCTTCCTGATGTTTACCATACACTTTCTGGAATCCTAGTGATTCCTTAGAGGCCCAGAATTCAGAGAGGGGAAGACAGTAGAGAATGAAAATTTGGGCTCCCCACCCAACCCTTTCCTCAAGCTATAGTACTTCTACCTCTATTGTTTTTCATCTGTTATCATCTCCTGAGTTAAAAGTTAACTTTATGAACTAAGTCCTCAGAGCAAAACAAAGATTCAAAAAAAAAAAAAAAAAAAACACAAAAAACCTCCACTAGTTACCCTTCCCAGGATATTATCTTTCTATCAATCCTTGTCTGTAAGCAAAAGAAATTGTCATTCTTTCATCCAAATTCTAAGATTTTCCATTGCACAAGACTTGTATATTGCTTATTCTCTCAGGTATTGTTGTTTTTGTTAAGTGCCCTCAATTCAGGTCCAACTCATAGTGACCCTCATAAGGTTTTCTTTTTCTTTTCTTTTTTTTTTTTTTTTTTTGCAGTACTGGGGGTTGAACCTAGGGCCTCGAGATTGCATGCTTTGCAAGTGCTGGACCACTGAGCTGCACCCCCAGCCCATTTTTTAAATTTTTGAGACAGGGTCTTGCTAAATTATGCAGACTACCTCTGGTCTCGAACTCTTCCTGCCTCCACTTCCCCAGCCACTGGGATTACAGGCGTGCGCCACTGCACCCGGCCCCTTCATAAGGTTTTCAGTGGCTGATTTTGGATTGATTGGAAAGTGGATTGACATGTCTTTCTCCCATTTTTGTGGTGCTGGAGATAGAACCCAGGGCCTCAGAGGGTGGGGCACAGTGCTCTACCAACTGAGCTAAATCCCAGCCCTCTCTCCATTAAAATAAGTTCTGGTGTGGGGATTTCTCATGGCCCAAGATGGACTTTCCATGGAACACAATCTGATCCTCAGAGGGGAAAATCCATGGTCAAATAAACTTGGGAAATTTTTGCATTTTCCAAATTGCTGTATCTCCCAGTTGGCAATTCAAAACAAATATTAGTATATTAAAGCTGTGGAAATCCTGGCCAAGAAAAGGCAAGAAACTTACTTGACTTAAACAATTAAACCAACTTTCTGTGCATGGAGGGAGATTTTGTGTTGTTCACTTCTTTCAAACTCCCCAAAGCGGTTTCCTTTAATACGAGTTTGGGAGACCCCTAGTTTAAACAAATTCTTGTTTCTTGGATTTTACTTAATTGCATCCTGATCTATAACCTGATTGAGTCCAGGGTAATCTGACTGTAGGCCTTTTTCCTGTATAGGGGAATTGCCCAGTGAACTTGTTAAAGTGCATATTCTTAACCTTTATGTCTGAAAATCCTGACTCAATGGTCTGGGGTGGGGCCTAGGAATGCCCATCCTTGCTTTAAGACAAACATTAAGACATACTTCACATCCCACAAAACTTGCCTATTGTAGGTGAATGATTCAATGATTTCAGTAAATCTTTATGCTTGGGGTGACCATCCCCATATTCCAGTTTTGCAACATTTCCATTATCCCCTAAAATTTATTTGTTGCCAACCCCTGCTCCCACCTCCTGTATCAAGCAATCACTAATCTACTTTCTTTCCTTGGAAATTTGTATTTCTGGATATCTTATTAAAATAAAATCATTCAACAGATAATCATTGATTCACTAATTGATGGATATTTGGATTTCTAATTTTGACTATCTTGAATAATGCTTCTATGAACATTCACATGTAAGTTTTTGTGTGGAAATATCTTTTCATTTCTCTTGGATGTATTCCTTGGAGTAGAATTCTAGTTTTCCTGGTAAATTTAAGTAACTGCAGATTATTTTCCAAAGTGATTGCACCATTTTCCATTCCTACCAGCAATCCATCTGGGTTCCATTTCCATATACTTGCCAACATTTTGTATGGTTTGTCCTTTGGGTTATAGTCACTCTACTGGATGTATCACGAGATCTCATTGTGGTTAGAATGTACATTTTCCAACTTAGTAGTGTACTCATTAGCTAATTGCATGCCTTTTTTGGAGAGATATCTATTCTAATCTTTTGCGAATTTTTTAATTTGGTTATCTTCTGGCTAAATTATGAGTTTTTAGATATTTTGCATATAAGTCCTTTATGAGATATATAACTCACAAATATTTTCTCCTGGTCTATGGCTTGTCTTTTCATTTTCCTGTTGGAATCTTTTGGGAAGAATGCATATTCTGTTATTGGATAAAGCACCACATATTCTTCAATCTAATCTGTACCTTTTCATCAGTTTTAGAGAAATAAAAATTCAGATGTGATTCTAATCTGCACCTGATTTTGTAGCCCTCAAAAACTGTTGCAAGGGCACAGATTAAATTCAAGAATACACAGCAGTCTATATATGTCAGTTGCCTGCAGCCATACCAATGTGGTGTCGGATCTTGGAAGCTAAGCAGAGTTGGGCCTGATTAGTACTTGTACGGGAGACCTCCTGGGAACACCAGGTACTCCCAAAAAACAATCAGCCATTGAAAACCCTATGAATAGCAAAGAAGCGCTGACAATAGTGTTTCCCCTATTGTACATAGGGTCATTATGAGATGGATACTGACTCAGCACCCAAGAACAACAACAACAACAACAAAATATATGTCAATTAGATCCAGTTTATTGATGCTTTTTCTCAGTTCAACTTTATCCTTAATGATTTTCTGACCTTTGAATCTGTCAGTTACTGGGAGAGGGGTGGCTGAAGTCTCCAAATGCATTAGTGAATTTATCTATTTCTTTTTGCAGTTCTATCAAACTTTTGGCATTCTGTAATTAGGGAAATACACAATAGGGATTGCTATGCTATCCTTGGGAATTTACCTCCTTATCATTATGTAATGCCCCCTTTTTCCCTGATAATTCTCCTTGCTCTATTTAGCTCAGTTAGTAGAGCATCGTTCTGCAGTCTCTGAGGTCCTGGGTTTGATTCCCAGCAGTACAAAAATGGGAGAAGGATGTGGCAATCCTCTCCTGAGGCAATCCCAAAACAGCCACTGAAAACCCTATGAGGGTCCCTATGAGTTGGACACAACTCAATGGCACCTACCAACAGCAACAGCAAAGTCTACTCTGTCTGAAATTAATATAGCTACTCCAGCTTCTTATTTTTGATTGGTGTTACCTGGCATATCTTTCTCCATCTATTTGCTTTTAATCTATCTGTGCCCTTACATTTAAAGTAAGTTTCTTAAAAGCAACATATATGGTAGTTGGATCTCTGATACTACTTGTCTTTTAATTGGTGTATTTAGACTATTGGCATTCAAAGTGATTGTTGATATAATTAGTTAAACATCTGGGCTTGGGTTTAGCTCAATTGTCAGACTGCTGCTCTGAGCTCACTGAGGCCCTGGGTTCTATCTCCAGCACTGTGAAAAAGGGAAGAAGGACATGGCAGCCCACTCTCAATCCCCAAATGATCACCTATTGAAAACCCTATGAGGGTTGCTATGAGTTGGACCTGACTTCCTAGCACCTAACAACAACAAGTTAAACATCTGTCATATTTGTAACAATTTTCTATTCATTGTTGTGGTTGTTTGTTTTTTTGTCTTCCACTGTATGAAATCCATCTCCCTCACAATGTGTGGCCTCTGATATCTGAGCAGTTTATTTTTCTATTTCTATTATTAAGCCTCACTAGAGTTCACCCCTGTATTCAAAAAACAGCTTAGTGTTCAATTTATGCTTGGTTAGAAGACAGCGATAGTAAAGCTTCCACTCTGTGCTAATGCATGTGTTTGTAGGCCAGCAAGCATATTCAAATTTCCACCCAGCCTTTTACTTTCCTTTGGCCTCTCTGGTCTTCTCTGTGCATGCATACATCCTCCATCATCCAAAGATGTGCAGTGTCTTGGGCCCACTCTGCTCCCTACTATGCACACTTACAGCCTCTGGTCAACTTGAGATTTTTGAAGGACTTATTGTGTACCACTTACCCTATGGCATGTTAACCCCTCAGAACTCCCTATCAAATCCCTAACTAGTCCATCAGTTCATTGTTCAAATGGGACTGGACCTCAGGATAATGGAACCATGCCACTGAGATGGCCAAGTGAGCTTATAAAGTTCCCCATGAGGTGAGTTCCGTCTGGCAGTGCCTCATGCTAGTTGGACTACCTGGTTGATCAATAGGATTTGGGAGGAGAGTGAAGTTAGCTGTCATATGTTGGGCAAGAGTGCCACAGGCTTGTGTTATTTCTACCCTGTATTCAATGGTTTCGTGATTAAATGCTTCTCAGTTTGTTGCATACCTTGGTTGATTTCCAGAGTGCCTATATGGCAACTTTGGACAGTTTTGTCCAGCTTTATAGTTGTTTTTCTGTGTAGAGAATGTGTTAACCCTTATTTCATCAGCTAGAAACAGATGTCCCCTTTTAAGCAGCCTGCCAGATATTCTGACGTACTTTTTTTTTGATGATCATATTTTGAAAAACATTGCCTGAAACCAGGGCTACCATTCTATATGCATGTGAGCATATGCATGTCTGTATATATTGTTGTTAGGTGCCGTCAAGTCAGTGTCTGACTCATAGCAATCCTACATAGAACAGGCAAAACACTATTGTCAGTGCTTCTCTGTTATTCATAGGATTTTCAATGGTGGATTGATTTTTGGGAGTGAGTTGCTGGGTCCTTCTCCCAAGCCTACAGCATCCGGTGTTCCCAGGTAGTCTATCCAAGTACTAACCAGGCCTGACCCTGCTTAGCTTCCAAGATCTGATGGGATCAGACACCACAGTGCTATGACTGCAGGCATCTGTTGTTGTTGACAGATGCCATCAAGTTGTGTCCAACTCATAGAGACCCTCACGGGGTTTTCAGTGACTGATTATTTCGCGATTGCCTTGGGAGTGGATTGCCATGTCATTCTCCCATTTTTGTGGTGCTGGGAATCAAACCCAGGACCTCAGAGACTGTAGAGTGGCACTGTACCAACTGAGCTAAATCCTAGCCCCTATGTATATATGCACATATATGTTGTTGTTGTTGTTAGGTGCCGTCGAGTTGGTATCCGACTCATAGCGACCCTCATAGGGTTTTCAATGGCTGAGTGCTTCGGGATTACCTTGGGAGTGGATTGCCAGGCCCTTCTCCCATTTTTGTGGTGCTGGGAATTGAACTCGGGGCCTCAGAGACTGCAGCACAGCACTCTACCCACTGAGCTAAATCCCAGCCCATGCACATATATAAAATATATAGACAACATATAATATTATATATACATATTCATCTATTTCTATTTGAAGTGCCAATGAGAAATTAAAAAAAAAAAACTGTGTACCTTAGATCTTGCCTCTTTTTAAGGTTTTAATGTTATATGGTGAATAGAAAATGGACTTGCAGACATGGAACAATTAGAAAAACAAATAAAGATGGTTCTAATGAGCATCAGTGGTGGTCCAAAGCTGCTGTACATTACATAACTGTAGGAGGCATCCTTCACACCGTGTTCTACAGAAACACTGCCTCTGCAGTTGCACTCTGGAGAACCTTTCACACATTTGCCTTCTTTGGTGACTGTAAGACACATTATTCTTAGTTTTGATGGGCTTGACTTTCCCTTCAAGGTAAGGCTAGTGAGTCACTCTCTATTTCCTTTTTCTCTGCTAAAAAGTGAGCATATCACCAAATACCATCATAACATTGTTCAGGTTAATGAGTAGGTACTTTAAAAATAAAATAATAGCATGCATGTTCTTTTACATCTTAGTTTTCATGACCTACAGGAGCAAAAATATACTAATGTTATGTAGCTATCGGAAGTGTTTTGAACACTCTGTGTCCAACCTTACAAAGTTTTTCTACCTGTAGATTTCTGTTTCCCAAGCTTTTCTCCATATTCATCTGACTAATCTAATGTGTATGATACAACATGCATTTTTTTTTAAGTATAGTACTTGAGTGTTGAACCCAGGGCTTTGGACATACTTTGCAAGTTCTTTCCCACTAGACCGCATCCTCAGGTCACTTTTATTTTTTATTTCAAGGTCTCACTAAGTTATACAGGCTGCCTCTGGGTCTTGAACTCATGATCCTTCTGCTTCAGCTTCCTGAGTCATTGGAATTAAAGGTGTGAACCACTGTACCCAGCTCACAACATATATTTTTATTGTTGTTGTTGTTGTTGTTAGGTGCTGTTGAGTCAGTATCTGACTCATAGCGACCCTCTGTACAACAGGGGAAACACTATAGTCAGTGCTTCTCTGCTGTTCATAGGGTTTTCAATGGCAGATTGATTTTTTGGGAGGGGGTTGCCAGGTCTTTCTCCCAAGCCTACAGCTTCTGGTGTTCCCAAGCGGTCTCCCATCCAGGTACTAACCAGGCCTGACCCTGCTTAGCTTCCGAGATCTGACGGGATCGGATGTCACAGGGCTACCGCTGCAGGCATATTTTTATTAGAGGAACAGAAATACTCAGAAAAAGTTATACTTTGATGTATTTTTTATGCCTAATTTCTTTCAGAATTGAGCGACTGGCTAAGGATATAATGAAAGACATAGGATATTGTGACATTATGGTCCTGTGTGTGCTTAAAGGAGGTTACAAATTCTGTGCTGATCTTGTAGAACACCTGAAGAACATCAGCCGAAATTCCGATCGATTTGTCTCTATGAAGGTTGATTTCATCAGACTAAAAAGTTACAAGGTAAGTTATTACATGTTCCATTTTTACTGCATGATATTTTGAACTCACAATGCTCTCATATAAAAGAGCCAGTAAAGTTATAAAAATGAAGAGTATAAACCCTATGAACAGCAGAGAAGCACTGGCAATAGTGTTTCCCCTGTTGTACAGAGGGTCGCTATGAGTAGGATACCGACTCGACGGCACCTAACAACAACAAAATTTTAAGAAATTAAAATGAAGAGTTTTTTTTTTTTAATTTGCAAGACGAGTACAATGTACTATAAGAATTCAAATAATATTCTTTGGGAGACTCAAAATAAAGCCTCTATTTTCACATATATGGAAAGACTTCTTCGTGTGTGTGGTACTAGGCAGTTGAACTCAGGGCCTTACACATATTTTGCAAGCTCTCTAGCAGTGGGCCGCACCCAGAGCCCCTTTTTATTTTTTGTCTTGAGACAGGGTCTCACTGAGTTATGTGGGCTGCTTCTGGCCTCAAGTTTGTGATCCTCCTGCCTCGGCTGCCTGAGGTGCTGGGATTACAGGCCTGAGCCACATGGCTTGGAAAGACTCTTTAAGAATGATGTGTGCATTCTTTCATAGTGATAAAGCTGAGTGGTTATTTCCTGGTGCTCAGCCTCAAAAATGAGTGTGGTTAGTGTTAAGATGATGTCAACATGCTTTTCTTCTGGATATCACTCTTGGACCTGGAGACCAGTGGGGGGTGGGGTGTCCAGCTCAGAGAAGAGACTTAGGACTTGGGTGTCTGCAGTCATGGCCTGGAGGTGGAAAAAGGCAGCCTGTGGGGACACTACATCATCATATGTGAGGAGATCTGGCCCACAAACCTCCACCGGAAGCCCCTCCACTAGCTTATGGTGGCCTTTCTTGGCCACCTGTAGACAGGATTGGTAGCGATTATTCTCCAAAGACGTGGTCCCTTTAGTCCGTATCTCTCTATGCTGTTAATGTGTGTGATGCTTTTTAGTTCAATGGACAGTAAATCATTACAACTAACTTACTATTCACTGAGGAGCTAGTGGGGTCAAAGCCATCAAAATATTCTCATTGACTGAACTAGTTTGATGCATTTTAACTCATTAATCACTCTTTGAATTGGCTTTCTATTGGTATATACCAAAATCACCACAAACTTAATGGTTTAAACCCACACAGGTTTATTTTTGACATTTTTGTTAGTGTATGTTAATTGTCCAAAAATGGTTTTCATTATGACGTTTTCACACGTGTATATAATGCACGTTGCTCACATTCACCCCCTCTAGTCAACATATAAGGGAAAACAAACAGGATTTGTCTTTCTAGGTCTGGCTTATTTCACATAACATGGTGGCCTCCAGTTTCATCCATTTTCCTGCAGTTTACATAATTCCTTTCTTCTTTATGACTGAATAAAACTCCATCATGGATATATACATTTTCTTCATCCATTCATCTGTCAATGGACACTTAGTCTGATTCTACAACTTAGCTCTTGCTAACACGTTTATTACATTGCAGTTTCTGAGGTCAGAAATCTGGGTGTGTTACAGCTGCATTCTCTGCTTGGAGTCTTACTAAGCTGAAATGAGAATATTAGCTCAGGTTTTGATCATCTGAGGTTTGTGGTCCTTTTCCAGTAACCCTGATTATTGTCAAAATCCAGTCCCCATTTCCTTACTGACCATAGACCATAGAACTCTCTCCACTGCTAGGGGCTGCCCATAAGATGTTTGTCTTTGGGACTTTCCTGACGCCAGTTTACAGGAGAGTTATGCTTTTGCTTTTGCTTCTTCAAGCCTAGTAAGAAAATCTCCGTCCAGGAAGGGCTAAGCCACTGTAAAAGCTTAACTGATTAGGTCATGTTCACCCATGATAATCCTCCTTTTGATGAACTCAAAGTCAACTGACTTCTCATCTAATCTTGGAAGTGAATTCCTGCCATATTTACAAGATTTGCTCACTGTCAAGTGGAGAGGATTCTTCAGGACACGTATACCTGGGGATGACAATCTTAAGAACCATTTTAGAATTTTGCCCACCATGCTCTTCATGTGACTCTTTTTCTGTTGCCTCGGGTCTAGAGCATCTGCAAATGAGTTCTCAAGTCTTAAGATACATATGCTTTGTATTTTCTGATGATCTCGCAGGCCAGGGGAACCTGGGTTTTTGTCATTGTTTGTTTGTTTTGCAGATACCTTCCCCCTAGTTTCTTGATTTCATCCTCTCTTGAAAGTTTTTTCTCTCTTGATTCCCTTTACCTTGCATTAAGTAGCTGTTCTTCCTTCTTACAAGATTTTTCCCATTCACTTGGCCCTGATCCTCATTGTATTTGTCCTCACTCTTTAAAATTCCTTTTAAAAAATCTTTTAAAAATGAAAGTCAGGTTTATTGAGGTATAATGTATATGTAGTAACAGTCACTCCTTTTAGTCTAAAGTTTTGAGGTTTTTTCGTACTGTTGATTTTGTTTGTTTGCTTTTTTGAGACAGGGTCTCATTATGTAGCTCAGGCTGGCTGGAGCTCATTAGGTAGCTCAGGTTGTCCTTAAACTTGCAATTCTCCTCCCTCCGCCTCCCAAAGTAATGGGATTCCAGGTATGTGCCACCACACCCAGGTACAGTTCTATAAGTTTAAACAAATGCATATAGTCGTGTATTTCTGAAATAGATCTAGAACACAGCTCCTTGACACCAAAAATGCCTTTGTGTCCTTTGGAGTCAACCTCTCCTCTAAGCCTGAGTCCCTGACAACCACTGATGTGTTTTCTACCTCTAGAGTTTTCTCTCTTTAGAATGTCACATGAATGTAATCATTCCATGGGGCCATAGTAAATGTGTATATCATAATATAATGCTTTTGTGGTTCATCCACATTTTGTGTTATCGGTAGACCATTTCAATTTATTGTCAAGTAGGAGTCCATTATATGGCTATAGTACAGTATTTTAATCCTTTCATCAGCAGAATGATATTTGGGTTGTTTCCATGTTGGGAAGATTATGAACAAAGTTGCTATGAGTGTTCACATACAATTTTTTGTGTGGACTTATGTCTTCATTTCCTTGAGTAAATGTGTAGTGGCAAAATATCTAGTTCATATGATGAATGCTTATAAGAAATTGCCAAATATGTTTCCAAAGTGATTGAATAATTTTGCCTTACCACCAGCAATATGTTAGAGTTCCAGTTGCTTAACATTTTCACAGCATTTGGTATTATCAGTTTTTCTTTATTTTTTCCTTTATTTGTTATATTTGGATAGGTAATAGTATCTCACTATGGTTTTAATTCATATTCCATCAGTGGATGATGTTGAACATATTTTCATAAGATTATTTGCTACTTATAGCTTTTTTGATGAAGTGTTCAAATATATTGCCTATTTTTAGAATTGAGTTGTTTTTCTTATTGTTGAGTTTTGAAAGTTCCTTACATATTTTGGCTGTGAAGCCTTTATTATGTGTTTTGAATATATTTTTCAGTCAATTGTTTTTCATTTTTATAACAGCATCTTTTTTTTTCAAGCAGCATAATTTAATTTAATTGACTATATATCCTTATGGGCTGGGATTTAGCTCAGTTGGTAGAGTGCTGCACTGCAGTCTCTGAGGTCCCAAGTGCAATTCCCAGCACCACAAAAATGGGAGAAGGACGTGGCAACCCACTCCCAAGGCAATCCCGAAACAGTCAGCCATTGAAAACCCTATGAGGGTCCCTATGAGTCGGATACCGACTCGATGGCACCTAACAACAACAACAACATATATCCTTATATGGGTCTATTTATAGGGGTCTGGACATTTATTAGATCTGCTTATCAGTTTGTCAATACCATGCTATCCTGTAGCTTTATAATAAGCCTGGAAGTCAGGTCCCCTGTGTTCTCCAACTTTGCTTTTCTTTTTGTAATTGTTTAGCTGTTCATGTTCCTTGCCTTTCTTTGTTTTACCAAGGCCTAGAGGCATACATTCTAACACGTAGACACCCTGTTAACTCATGTTTATGTGATGCTAGTTCAGGACAAACATTTGCATTTCTAAAACTCCAGAGACATTGAAATCATTATCACTGCATCTAGACAGATATTTTCAAATCACAGCACTCTGAGGCCCTGAGTTTGATCTACTGTACTGCAAAAACAGAAGCAGCCCACTCCCCAAACAGCCACTGAAAACCCTATGAATAGCAGAGAAGCACTGACATAGTGCCAGGCATGGTACAGTGTTGGGGAGTGTTTCATTCTGTTGTACATAGAGTTGCTATGAGTTGGATCAGACTCCACAACACCTAACAGCAACAACAACATGTTTCTTCCTGGGGATGAGGATGTGAGAGTTCCTACCCAGGGCTCTAAGGGAAGATGAAAGCAATAGTCAATTAATTTTCACAGCTATCACCCAGCCTCACACATTGTGTATCTTCACTTTGATCCCATGCCTTAGGTCTTGTAAGGTCCCAGAATGATTGTAATGTCTCTTCTCTTCCCTTCTTACAAAATATTTCTCCTCTTTTCTATCATCAAGGTGGAAGAAATCATTTCCTTAATGATTACCTCATAAAACACTGCCTACTTACTCAGGCAAGCCTCCCATCTAATTCAATCTCATCAGAAATGAATGGGGAATCTGGATTTATCCTCTGGGGTATGGCATGAACAGCTCTCCACCAGTAGAACATACGCTTTCCTCAGCCCTAGAGGGAATAATTGCTAACCATGTCAGGCTTGAGCAAACCACCCCTTTCTACACTCAGGCCCTGTCAACACACCTGAGGATAGAGACGAATAAATAAACTAAGAAACACCATCAAGTAAGGGGAACAGGACTAGTTCACTTTGTTCTGAGGACATTTGGTGCTTCTGCATACCTCCAAACCTATTCACAGGCTGCAGGCATCTCGAAAACATCTCCAAAGAGAGACTGGCCACTCAAGAATCTTGCTGATTCCTGTAGAAGGTTCTGGGGGAGATCAGGCCACTGTGCACTCTCGTATGTCATACTCTAAGGTATGATGGCGTTTTATTCCTTCCTATCCTTTCTCCTGATGAAAATTAAGATAAACAATGTGTGAGATAGGTGACAGTGGTGAAAATTTAGTGGTGACTGTTGCCTTCCGCTTCCCTCAAAGCCCTGGGTAGGAACCCCTCATCTCTATGCCCCCTCCCAAAATAAGATGATACGATTCTTTTTAAATTTCTTTTAAGCTATAAAAGGATGAAAGTTTATTTTGCTCTTGAGGCTGTGTTTCTTCTTGTCCCAACCATCAGGATTCATAAGTCACTTCAGAAAACACTTTTCCCAGAGAGGACTCAGGTGCCTGATGCCCCCAGAGTTTACTATGGGGCCTTCCGAGGGGATGGAGAGTTCCAGATATTTCAGGGTTCTGGGCAGTTTGACCTGACTTTTTTTTTTTTTTTTTTTTTTGTGGTACTGGGGGTTGAACCCAGGGCCTCACGTGTGCTCTGCAAGTGCTGGACCACTGAGCTGCACCCAGCCCTTTTTTTTTTTTTAACTTTTTTTTGAGACAGGGGCTCGCTAAGTTATGCAGACTGCCTCTGGTCTCGAACTTGCGATCCTCCTGCCTCTGCCTCCTGAGCCACTGGGATTACAGGCGTGCACCACCACACCCGGCGCCTTGACTTTGTTCTTATTGCATGAATGGTAGCAATCTAGAAAAGGATTTCTAGAAATTAGCATTAGCGTAGTTTATTAGAGGGCATAGCTAACACGCTCTCTTTCTTCTACTTCTTCTTTTGTAGTTTTTGAGTACTGAAGGACTGAACCCAAGGCCTCATGCATACTTTTACAAGCCCATTACCACTCAGCTGTGTCCCCAGCCACCACCCCCGCCTTTTTTTTATCTTGAGATAGGGTTTCACTAAGTTATACCTCTGGCCTCCAAATTGGGATCCTCCTGCCTCTACCTCTTGAGTTGCTGGGATCACAGGCGTGTGCCGCCACATGGGCTACTCTTATGCTTTAATGAGATGAGGGGCACTGGCAACCTGAGTTCCTTCATTTAAAGCTTTCCTTTCTCTTTCCTTCCCTTCCATTTTCTTTTCAACTCTTCTGTCTTTCTATAATATCGAGTCAGCTCTTGCTTAAAGAATACATCCTCTCATTTAATCTTTACTGAAACCCTACCAGGTATCTCTTACTTCTTTTACCCATAAGGAAACAGAGGTTCGGAGAGGTTAGTTAACTCACCTAATATCACATGCTAATACATTGCAGAAATTGTATCAGAGCCCAAACCTTTTGGTCTCTCAAGTCTGTGCCCCTTGAAGCAGAGAAACATTTCCCATTGAATCTTCTAAGGCTTCCCACAGAACTTTACTGTTCCATGAGATATTAATGTGTTTGCTAACATATATAAAGGAGTTGGATATATTTTCCTTTTAAAATATATGTGGGAGAAATATTAAATACATATAAATAATTGTTATTATGTAATAATTTCCTTTTAAGAAATAGTAGGCTTCCTTGAGAAAATCTAGAAATTGCTTGAGAGGGTGTTAAATGGATGATATACCATATACACACAGGTGACTGTGTTTAGGTACTTGTCTTTTAATATCACAAAATTTCTGAAGATATTCAGTGTTTATTTAACAAAGAGTCAAATGTTGATTAGTTCTCATAAGAGTTTGCTGTCTTTGTGGCTTCACTCTTCAGGTGTTCTAACGCAAAGGTACATTACATCTCATGAACATCTGTTTACCTTCTACCATTATGTTACACATTTTAAAAGTATTTTCTTTTTCTCAAACACACAGACAGAGAATTTGTTTGTGGCACTTTTATGGAATACTTTGGCTAACTTAAAAACCCTCTTGATACAAGTGCCTAAGTATGCTAAATGAAATATAATTTTAAGAGTCTTTTAAATGCATACTGGTGCTCACAAGTATGAAGGCAGGATGCTCAAGGGGCAGAAATGAAGAGTGGGAGCATCAGAGTATAAATGTAAACTGTAGTTTCACAGAAGAAGCAAGGGTGGAGAGGAAGGATGTCAGTTTCAGTAATCTGGTATTAACACTTGTGTAGAGATGATAATAAAGGCTTGGACCAAAATAAAACTGGAAGCTAAATGAGACCCTCTTGTAAAGTCAGTGTCTTCAAAGATGTATTCCTGTGGCAAAAAACAAACAAACCATCCTTGAGTGATGAGACACTTTAAGAAACAATAGTGGTACCTTGGCCCTTGAACTCCTCCATGCTCAAACATTTTGGTCCTTAACAATATTTTCTAGAGAATTCTGGGTTGGTGCTCAACCACTTGCTCAGCCATTGTGCTAAAACCAGTATGAGACACTCACCATCTTCCTGCCTCAGGTTCCTGAGTTGCTGCGATTATAAGTGTGTGCCATGATACCAAGCAAGCTTGAAATTTTAACTTACTGTACTTGTATAGTTCAGGAAAAAACCTATCTTGAGACTTAGTATTAAAATTACTCTCAGACTATGATACCCCTGAATGCCTGGTTGAGGCCAGTCCAAAACCTTTCTGTTGACAGTACCTCAATCTAGCCCCAATTCCTATAGATAAAACCTCATTTAACCTGAGTTTACAAAACAAAGTTACAAATGATATATGGGAACAAACTACTATAGGCAAGATCAACTGGCAAAAAGAAATAGTAGAGACAGGTAAATGAATGATGTGAAGGAGAACATAAGATAATAATGCTCAGTATGACTAAATAAGTGAAAGAATTTTATAGAAAAATAGGACAATGTGAAAAGAAGAAAACCCAAGCGTTTGAGAAATGAAATAGTAGAATGTCTACCAATGAAGAAGAAAGTAATTAAATGGGTAAGATAGTAACTCAATGTTTAGGATAAACAGCAGATTGAATGTAGGTATGAATATAAATTTTGAACTGTAACACATATCTTAAAAAATGCCCCATGAGGTGCTATGGATACAGATGAAATATAAGAAAGAGAGGGTAGAAGACATGAAAGAATGGAAAGATCTAAAGTATGTCACATAGCAATTGCATTAAGAAAGACCAGGGAGGTTTCAGGAGAGATAATTTTTGAAAAGATAATGTCTAATCCTATTTTAGAGTTGATGAAACATATGACTATTCAGATTCGGGAAACACAGACCACACCTAGGCATGTCATAGTGAAACTGAAAACAAAATACTAGCATCAAAGAGAATATTGTGCAAGCAACTGGGCAGAAAAGAAATTCCCTATAAAGGAATCCCTCTAGCAACAGACTTCTCAAAGTCAACAACGGAAATCAGAAGATATGGAATACTGTCAACATAGCAAGAGAAAATAATTGTTAACCTAGATTTTCATTCCCAGCTAATCTTCTACTTTCTTGTGAGTGCCACATAAAGACAATAATCACAGCCTAAAAGAATTTCCCAGTAACAGACACTGGCTGAAAACATGCTCTAAAGGATGTAGTTTAGTTAGGAGATTGAATCCAAAAGAATGAATGTGAGCAAAGAGTCTCACAAGCACATATGTAAATCAAAACAGTTTTGATTGGTCAAACTAATAAATTGTTGTTGTTGTTGTTGTTGTTAGGTGCCATCGAGTCGGTATCCGACTCATAGCGACCCTCATAGGGTTTTCAATGGCTGACCGCTTTGGGATTGCCTTGGGAGTGGATTGCCAGGCCCTTCTCCCATCTTTAGGTAGGAAAAAACAAAAAACAAACAAAAAAAAAACATCCCTTTCTTGGAGCTGCAGCTATCCACACAAGTAGAGTGGGGCTAGATGTTGTCCTCACTCACTGCCTCTGCCTTTCACTTTTATTCTCTACTCTAACCACAGAGATGCACAAAGCACCCCCAAGACCAGGGCAAAAGAGAGTTTGAGGCCAGAAGGGGTTTGAGCTTTACCTTATAAGCCAAAGGATGCTAAAAGGGAACCACGTGGCAATCAGTCTGTGCTTTAAAAGAATACTGAGCAGCAACAAGGGGTGAGGAAGACAGACTGGAGGGGCGAAACCCAGGAGGCAATGAGTCACTGAATTGCTGCAAATCAGTGAGGGAAAAAGAGAGGGAGGTCTTGGAGGTCCAGCTGCAAGAGGGAAAGCTCCTGTTCAAGGTTCTAGAGAGAACTAAGGCATGGATATATAGGGATATAGGAATCAAAAACTAATAAATAGCAAAATAATAATATGGATCCTGACAAAATTTGGGAGTAAAGCAAAACAGTGGAATTAAAATACCAGTTCACAGTTGTAAATGGGAGGGGATGAATAAAGTAAAAGTATTCTAATGTCCTCTGTAATATTTAGAAGAGGCCTAGAGATGTCAATGACTTTCAAACTTTAAGTATACCTGTTAAAAATTTAAGGATACCTGGACTGAGGGTGCAGCTCAATGGTATAGCCCTTGCCTAGCATGCACAAGGCCCTGGTTTGATCTCCAGAACAGGAAAAAAAAAAAAAAAAAAAAAAGTAACCACTGAAAGAATGTTGTTAGGTGCCCCCGCCTCATAGTGACCATCATAGGGTTTTCAATGGCTGATTGTTTTGGGATTGTTTTGGGGAGTGCACTGACACATCCTCCCATTTTTGCAGTGCTGGTGATTGAACCTGGGTCCTCAGAAAGTGCAGAGCAGTGCTCTACCAACTGCGATAAGCCAAATAGGAATGTTATGTATAATTTCCCAGCCAATGGAGAGGATGAAAAGAAATAAAACAAAATTTGGCTGACTCAACAGTAGACATAAAATGATTAACAATTAGGTAATCTATTATGCTAAGGTTTAGCTCAGTTGATAGAGTGCTGCTTTGCCATGTCTGAGGCCCTGGGTTCAATTCCCCAGCACCACAAAAATTGGAGAAGGACATGGCAATCCACTCCTGAAGGAGTCCTAAAATAATCAGCCATTGAAAACCCTATAAGGGTCACTATGAGTCTGACATGACTTGATGGCACCTAACAGCAACCTTATTTGACTCAACTTAGGTGTGAGAAAACTGAGACCTGACATATTGAATAACGTGCCCATGGCTGGGCATGGTGGCCCATGCCTGTAATACCAGCAATTTGGGAGGGAGAGGCAGGAGGATTGCAAGTTTGAGACTACAGGCAGCCTGAGTAATTTAGCAAGACCCTATCCCATAATAAAAAAAAAAAAAGTAAAAACTAGTTAAAAACTAGGCTGAGAGTGCAGCTCAGTGGTACAGCATTTGCAAAGCATGCAAGTGCAAGGCCATGGGTTCAAGCCCCAGTACTGTAAAATCAATCAATCAGTCAATAAAAGGGGGGGGGGAGGGAGGGAGAAGAAGGAGGAGGAGGAGGAAGAAGAAGAAGAACAGGTAGAAAAAGAAGAGCAACAACAACAAAGCAAATAATATTGCCCATGTCAGTTGGTAAGTGGTGGATCTAACATTCAAACCCAAGTTTGACTCCAGAGCCCGACTGTGATCCCTAAGACATACTGTCATCCTAGAGATGTGTTAAGATGAATTAGACTAAATGAAGAGAAATTTCACTAGGTGACTCAGCAACATGTTTTCCCGGACTTTAACACTTAGCTAACCACATAAGAGGGGCTGGGATTTAGCTCAGTTGGTAGAGCGCTGCGCTGCAGTCTCTGAGGTCCCAAGTTCAATTCCCAGCACCACAAAAATGGGAGAAGGACCTGGCAATCCACTCCCAAGGCAATCCCGAAACAGTCAGCCATTGAAAACCCTATGGGTCGCTATGAGTTGGACATGCCTGAACGGCACCTAACAACAACTACCACATAAAGCTGCCTTTTAGACCTGCTGGAAGCATGGTGATCTGTAAATAGGCAATAAAGTGCTTATTTTTTCTAAAATGTTTTAGGTAGCAAATTAATAAACTATGAAGCAATTCCTTCTAAGAAAAATGAATGATAAATACTGACACTAGGCTTCCCTGTATATTATGGGACACTGTGATCTTGTCATCGTTCTCCCCTACATCATGGAGATATTCCAAAAGATAGGAACATATGCTTGCTTTTTGGATTCACCTAAAGCTTGCTGCTCTTTGGGAAGCCAAATCCAGCAGCACTGTAAAGGAGCCTTGAATTGCAAGCTCCATACAGAGTGCTGAGCACGTAAGAAATTAGGTCAAAGAGAAAGGGCATAAATCAGCTGCCCCTAAATTTACCCGATGTAGTGTGTTTTGAGAAAGTGCTGTCAGGTAGGGGTGGAAGGCATTTTGTAATAGGTACTCCAAGAGGCTTAGAGTGGAGAAACAGAAAATTGGAGAGGAGGGGAGCACTATTAGGTGCCAGCAAGTCACTTTTCAGCCGGCTTTTCTGTATATGAATGTGTTATTTCTCAAGCTTTTCTCATTTTTTCCCCAGCCTAACTATTGTCCTGATTTAAACGCACATTCATTTATGTATAGTCCAATGTGAGGATAAAGTGCAGTTCAGAATGCAACACTCTGATTTTTTTCCCCCCACTAATTTGATTAGCTAAACTGTGAGCAAAGGAAATCTCCTTCAAGGTTCAAGGCTTTAAAATTGAAGAGGAATTCTATTTTAAAGAGGCTCGAGTTGCCCTACTTCCAGCCCCCATGGTTGTTTAAATATGCACTGATTTGATCAGTGGGCAGTTCTTGTGTGGTGACAACATCAAGAGTTTTTTTTTTGGAGGTAAGACACAGCTCAAAAGGTGCCCACAGTAGGACTGAGATTTGCCTCATCAGGGATGTGAACCCCTGGGGAAGCTGGCATCCCCACAAACCTACTCCCATGAGGGAAGAAAAATGCTGAGATATGGGGTTTTTCTTTCTTTTTTCTCATCCCCAGAGTAGAGAACAAAGGTTTAAGTCAGTCATTGACCAAACATGCTAGTGAGGACTAGAAGAGAATGGATAAACCAGCATCCTTAATTTTGTTGTTGTTAGGTGCCATTGAGTCAGGGTCTGACTCATAGTGGTCCTCGTAGGGTTTTTAATGGCTGATTGTTTCAGGATTGCTTCAGGAGTGGATTGCCAGGTCCTTCTCTCGTTTTTATTGTGTTGGGGGATCCAACCAGGGTCCTCAGAGAGTGCAGAGCAGCACTACCAACTGAGCTAAACCCCAGCCCCATACTCAGTTTTAGTGACTAATTTTTCATAGTATTTTAGACCATGCATTTTGCTGAGCCTTTTCCATGTGGGAAGGGTGCCTTGAGTTGAACCCTGCTTTTTCTTTTGGAGATGGGAAATCTGTCCTTAGCAGAGTCTCACTTTGGGTTTGGGGTGAAGAAACAAGAGTCCAATTCTTTGGAGATTCCCTTCTCTGGAGGAAAAAAGTCCCATAGTTCTTAATGAGTGTTGGATGAGTCCAAGTAGATGTACAGGGACACACACAGACACACACACACACGCACGCACGCACGCACGCACACAGAGCAAAAGTAAAGGATCAGGAAAGCAGAAGATAAAGAATATGAGAGACCAAAAGAAAAAATTTCAAAAGCTATTTCATTAAAGGTAAGACATCACATATTTTAAAGTACGTCATTACTTCATGTACACTAAGGAAGAAAAAAATGCTACAAATTAAGCCATAATATAACATGGATTTTTCAGATGCATCCTGATTTTGGAGATATCAAAATATTTAAAAAAATACCACTTCAAACTGATAAAAAAAATCTAATAGTTTTCCCCTTTTTTAAGCAATATTATTGGCATGTGTTTGAATAGCTGAAATATAACAGAAAACATTGTCTTTGCTGTTTGGTCATTCTCAAATCACAGATCCTGTAACATCACTCCGATACCCATTTGCAAATGGTATTCCTCTGAGGCTGCACGTTTTTCATCTTAGTATCTAAAATAGTTTTTACATCATCAAAACATTTTTTTCAGATTTCAAGGGAAGAACTATTTACTCAAGAATAAATCAGGAATAGGCCTAGGTAGTTTGACTCAAACTATATAAACCTTTAAAATTAATCAAAACTGTGTGAAAACCGGGGCATTATTTCTTTCTTTCTTTCTTTCTTTTTTTTTTTTTTTTTTTTGTGGTACTGGGGGTTGAACCCAGGGCCTCATGCTTGCATGCTCTGCAAGTGCTGAATCACTGAGCTGCACCCCCAGCCCATTTTTTACTTGTTGAGGCAGGGTCTTGCTTAATTATGCAGACTGACTTTGGTCTCGAACTTGCGAATATGTTCTTAAGACATATTTACTACCAGCTTTCAGCATGTGGATGAAGAAACTTGGCATGAAGCAAATGTCTAGTTGGACCTGAGGAGAGATCATCTAGCCTTACTCTAGGAAGTATACTTTGAGATTTCTAAAACATAAAAGGTAAAATATTTTTTAAAAAGCAAAACTGAAGTCTATTTGTACAATAAGGTTAATACCAACATTTTTTTAGTTATTACTCTTTTTACTCTTTATTTTATAAATGTCCATGCATTTTATTAACATACATTCTTTATCAAATTTAGTTTCCTGTAGAGATGTGTGTATAGAGATATGTTTCATAATGAAAAGCAAACACCAAGAGGTCAAATAAGAGAGTAATGCTTGTCGTTAGGTGCCATAGAGTTGAATCAGATTCATAGCAACCTTCTGTGCAATGAATGAAACATTCCCCAATTCTGTGCTAGGCACACAATCTTATTTATGTTTAAACCCATTATGACAGACCCTGTATCTATCCATGTAGTTATGAGTCTTCCTTTTTTTCATTGGCCTACCACTCTCCCAAATATGATATCCTTCTCCAGGGATTGGTGCCTCCTGACTATATGCTCAAAATATGTAAGATGCAGTCTAGCCATACTTGCTTCCAAGGAGCACTCTGGTTACACTTCTAGGACAGATCTGTTGGCTCTTTTGGCAGCCCATGGTATATTTAGTATTCTTCCCACCAAGTTTTGAGAGCATTCTGAGGACAGAGCTGTGCTTCCCTCAGCAAATTGCAATTGGTTGGGATTGAATCTAAGGCAAGGGGTAAGACCTGGCTTTTGCGTTAGATGTCTTGGGGAATAAACTCACATGACTGTAAGTGCAAGTTGAAATTCAGTGCAGTAGGGATAATAAATAGGTTGTTGTTGTTAAGTGCCATCGAGTTGGTGTCCGATTCATAGCAACCCTACATACAACAGGCAAAACACTGTTGTCAGTGCTTCTCTGCCATTCATAGGGTTTTCAACGGCAGACTGATTTTTGGGAGTGGGTTACTGGGTCTGTCTCCCAAGCCTACAGTATCTGGTGTTCCCAGGCAGTCTCCCATCCAAGTACTAACCAGGCCCTACCCTGCTTAGGTTCTGAGATCTGACGGGTGACAGTGCTATGGCTGCCGGCAATAAACAAGTAGTTGCAATATAAATAAAAGACCACAGCCTTGAGAGCCTAAGCACTAGGTAGGCAGTATCAACCAATTCATGTAAGTAGGTGCTGCTACAAATAAAACCTAATATGTAATGAGTACTTAATGGACAACTATCATTCTAAGTGAGAAATTTTATATATATGTATATATATATATATATATATATATATATATATATATACACACACACACACATACATACATACATACATACATACATATATATATATTCATTAAAGCCTCATAAGATTCCTGTGAAGTTGGTGCTGCTGACATCTTTGCAGGTAAGCCATTGAGGCTGGCCAGATTAGTTGGATTCTCAAGGACACATGGTTAGAATGTGGAGGGCAGGTTCACTGCACCAGGGCACTTAGTCACAATACTACAGCTTCATCTTGCTACCATGAGAGAGGAAAAAGATCCCAATCCCTAGGAGGTAGACATGCAGGAAGAGGAAGCTCCCAGTTCTTTAGGTGGACTTCCAGGAACAGACTTGGACACTGGAAACAGGACACTGCACAAATCCAGACCATGCAGCAGGTACTAGATCTTGAGAACATGGCAGAAAGGCCAAAGCCAGCCAATGAGACATAATACTAGCATGTGTTGTTAGGCTCGAGTTGCTTGTTTAGCAAGTCCAAAAACTTCTAACTGAAACTCAGGTCAGGTTTTTTTCCTAGAGATTCTGTGGGATTGAGCCACTAGGTGAGGTGGAAGTGGGGAATCTCCTAACTGTTAGGAAATAGGAGAACCTTGGAAATTAGGCAGGGCCTGACCCACAAGAAAGTGTTTGTACTGTGAGTAATGAATGCATCAGATGCCTTGGGGGTTCCAATTATATGTGGTATTTTATTAATTATGCCCACATAATTCTAATTTTCTGTATAGAAATAATAGTAGGTAACAAAGTAATTTCCCTTAGAAGTTAGACTATTTTTCCCAACATTTCTAACTGGTGTAGAATATGAAACTTAGCATCAAGATCATAATAGTCTTTATGAATTTACATAGTCTGTGTATATTTTGTAAAATTTATGGACTTTATATGGTAGGAAAGTCACCAGGTAATAATTTGGATTTGGAGAGAGGGGACTCACAATAATTGGATATATAATAACATGGCTTGGAAAGTATTCATGGTAAAAATAATCTCTACAAATCTTTTATGATGTTCATTATACTACAATACAGTGTGAATTTAATGTCTTCATTTTCTTTTTAAACTATAGTATATGTTCCTTTGGGCTGGGGTTTAGCTCAGTTGATGTTGCTGCTCCACACACTCTAAGGACCCAGGTTCAATCCCTAGCACCACAAAAGCAGGAGAAAGATGTGGCAATAGGTTCCTGAAGCAATCCTGAACCAATCAGCCATTGAAAACCCTATGAGGGCAGCTGTGAGTTGGAACCAGTTCTATGGCACCTAACAACAATACATTCCTTTATGGCATGAGTTTGCCATTATTAAGAACAGTGTTATTTTTAACAACTTAGATAATTTCAACATACTAAAATGCTTGGGACTTATAAATTTCATGGACAAGAATTATTTGATTTTCTATTTACCTTTTGGTACTCATTTGGAGGGTAGTTTTAAAAATAAGGTTTTTTTTGTCTGCTTGCTTAGCATTTTTTTTCTCCTGGAGAACAGAAATGGAATTCAGACATTGACAGATGAGAGAATCAAAAACAGGATGACCATCAGTGAGGCAAAGGGCTCCATAGTGTGTCAAGGACCCTGCTGTTCATACAGCAGATAGGAATGACAGACAGGACTGCCTCAGGAAGAGGCTGGTCAGGGGAAGGGTCAGCGATGCTTTTACTAAAAATGCTCAAGTCCGGCAGTGGAAAGTGTTTATGGACATGTGACATGCAGAAGCCTGGAATCACTCTTTTGTCTCTGCAACTCTCTGTAGTCCATGCTGAAGAACTAGGGTGGGCTTTGGTCCCCTGCACACCTCTGTGTCTTGTTCCAGAGCAAAGAGCCTCTTCTAATTGAGACACACAGCTGAATGGCAGACTCAAGCTGCCTTAGATAGCATTCAGGCACATCCAAAGCTTGTGCAAGGCCCTGGGTTTGATCCCCAGCACTGCAAAACTCAGAAAAGAAAAAAATCTGAAAAATGAAAATGTATAATGTTGCCTCTCTTCCTCATATTAAGATAATTTCTTGGCTGGGGTTGTAGTTCAGTGAAAGAGTACTTGCCTAGCATATATAAGACCCTGAGTCTAACACCAGCGTGTGCGCACACGCGCGCGCGCGCGCACACACACACACACACACACATAAATATATATATTTATCTTATATATAAATTATATTTATATATAATGTATTTATATGTTATATTTTACATACTATATGTTTGTATATAATATATCTTATATATTATATATTATAATATTATATACTATATAATATATATATATATGTATTTATATATAACATATCCCTTATTCTACTGATTTCCCAGCACAGGTGACTCAGGAAGAGTCAACTATCCCTTTACTGTTTTATTTCTTTTGATCACCTGTAGCTGTTATTTTATTGTAGGCAGGGAAATACTTAACTGTGAATGTAATATCCTAGTTTTCTTCCACTCTAGTTTAAATCAAAATTCACTGATCTTGGTTGTTAGGTGCCCTCAATTTGGGTCTGACTAATAGTGACCTTCATAGGGTTTTCAGTGGCTGATTGTTTTGGGATTGCTTTGGGAATGAACTGCCCCATTCTTTTCGTGTTTTTGTTTTTTTGGTGCTGGGGATCCAACCCCAGTCCACAGTAAGTAAGAATGTGCAGAGCACCACTCTACCAACTGAGCTAAACTTCAACCCCACTTACCTTCAGTGCAGCTCAGTTTGGACTTGTGAAAAAAGAACATTTTAGATGTTCTTAGGTAGCATTCTGGAAAGAGTGAGGAGTATTAGTAATTTTTGGAGATTAGTGACTATACTTTATTTTGAAAACCATTATAGAAGTCAGTGTTTATTTCCTTCATTGGATACATTTAAAAATATATCAAGTGAATGACTTGGACTCTTTCAGGGATAGTTGTTTTTTTGTCAACTGTTAGATTACTCTCTGCATGCAGAAGAAATCTACTAGGGTAACAGTACTTGGGAGTTCAACCCAGGGCCTTGCACAGACTTGTTTGTAATTACTTCCACTGGGCTACATCCCCAGCCCATTTTTAATTTTTTCTTTTTTCTTTTGTTTTTAATCTTGAGACAAAGTCTCACTAGAGCTGTCTCTGGCCATGAACTCAAGATCCTCTTTTCTCCATCTCCCAAGTCCCTGGGATTATAGGCATATTCCACCTCTCCCAGATCCTAGTATTTTTTAAATTAAGATATATTTCTAGTATAATAGAAGTATGTATGTTGTTGTTGTTAGGTACCATCGAGTCAGTGTCCAACTCATAGTGACTCTATGCATGACAGGTGAAACAATATTATTAATGCTTCTCTGCTGTCTACAGGGTTTTTAATGACTGTCTTTTGGGAGTAGATTGCCAGGTCCTTCTCCCAAGCCTAGAGCGCCTGGTGTTCTCAGGCGGTCTCCTATCCAAGTACTACCCAAGCCCTACCCTGCTTAGCTTCTGAAATCTGATGGGATCAGATGCTACAGTGGTATGGCTGCAGGCCTCTTTTTTTAGATGTAATTTGGTCTTTAAGTGATCCCTGGATTTGTGGAAGTCATCTTGGGATCACAAGAAGGTAAGTATCAAGACTCAGCTAAGACTCAGCTAATTACTGAGGATGGCAGACAGGAAAGTGGAGTAGAGCCTGGGTCCTCAATGGTACCACTAAGCCAAGGATCTCTGGGGCAATGGGAAGATGTGAATATGTGGAATCTGAGCCATAAGAGAAGGTCTGAAGTTTAGTTGGAAGTGATAGCTCTATCAGGAAAAAGGAGATGATGCTACTGAGGGTTCCAGTGAGCTCAAAATCACACTGCCCATTCACTCCACACACAGTCATTCTGTATGTCAGACCTTGTAGGTGACAAGGATACAGGACTGAAGAAAATGAATTCCTTGCCATTCTGGAGCTTATGTTCCAGGTTAAAAAGACAGGAAATTGAAAACAAAACAAAATAAGAAAACATGAAATGAATCAACTAGTAAAGAATATTATGGAGAAAAATTAAACTGGGTCAGAGAAACAGGGTTGGCCAGAGGAGGTCTCTAAATTAGCTGTACTCTAAATTACGGGATTTGAAGAAAGAAAGGGAGCAAACCATGTGGATAAGGGAAGTCAGGTCCAGGAAAGAGAGAAAGCAAGTGCCATGGCTCTTTAGTGGGAATGCACTTGGCACATGTGAAGAAAAGCAAACGTAGCCAGAGAAAACAAATTGGAGAAACTAATTGGAGAATAACTCAGAGAAGTTGTGGGAGGAGAAATATTGTAGAGTCTGGCAGGCAATTGTATGGACTTTGCCTTTTGCTCTGAAAAAATGGGAAGATTTTTTGGGGGGTTTTGAGCAGATCTGATTTGGCGTGATCTGATTTATGTTTTAAAGACTATATCTGACTGTTATATTGAGAATAAAATAGGTAAAGATCAAAGCAGGGAGATGTTTAGAAATCTTTCGGTTAATTGCCATGAGAGACAATAATAACTTGAGCCAGAATGTCACACATGGTCTGTTGAGAAGTATTTGGGTTATATCTATCTCTTAGAAGTAAAGACAAAGCCAGCACCCAGATTTCTTGTTGGATTTGACACTGGGGAGAATGACATGACTCCAAGGTTCTTGGCTTGAGCAAGAATCTGAACCGAGTCATACTAACAAGGGGAAGCGTATGACAGAGGAGGTCTGCAAGAGGAAACCAGGAGTTTGTTTTTGGACTGTTTTTCTTCTTAAACATGCAAGTTGAGCAGGCATCTGGTTATACCAGTCAGGAATTCAGGTAATAGGTTGAAGGGGACGTTATTTGTTTAAAAGTGATCAATGTATGTTGTTGTTGTTAGGGGCCAACTCAACTCATAGCGACCCTACATACAACAGCCAAAACACTATTGTCAGTGCTTCTCTGCTGTTCATAGGGCTTTCAATGGTGGTTTGATTTTTGGGAGTGGGTTGCTGGGTCCATCTCCCAAGCCTACAGCACCTGGTGTTCCCAGGAGGTCTCCCATCCAAGTACTAACCAGGCCCGACCCTGCTTAGCTTCCAAGATCTGACACCACAGTGCTATGGCTGCAGGCTGTCAATGCATAGAAGTGGCTTAAAGTCATGATGAAGAATGGGTTACCCAGGGTGTGAAAGTCAATGGAAAAAAACTCCCAGTGTTCAGAAACTGGAAGGATGTGATGAAACTAGTAAGGGAGTATGAGAAGGACCAGCCAGGGAATCATGTCCTAGAAGCCAAATGAAGAATGGCCGATCTACCATCAATTATAGCTGATGGGCCAGGCAAGAAAACCAAACATTCACCTATAATCTCAGGACTCAGGAGGCTGAGGAAGGAGGACTGTGAGTTCAAGGCCAGTCTGGGGTACATATCAAGAATCTGTCTCAAGAAACAGAAGAAGAAGGATGAGGAGGTAGAGGAGGAGGAGGACAAAGATGAGGAGGAGGAGGAGGGGAAGGAGAAGAGGAGGAAGAGGAGAAATTGATCACCAGACTTGGAAAGATGTCCTTGTCAGTGACATTGAGAAGAGCCCAGTAAAACATGATGGGTAGGCAGTAGCACCTAATTCAGACAACCAGTCATCAGGTGGAATGAAACCCTGAGCATGACTCCTTGTCTAGGAGGCAAGTGTGAGTCTAACATTGCCTGTAGCACCATGGAAGTTCTGTGTGGGAAAGGGTCACCAAAAAGGAAAATAAGCCCTAGTTTTGCCAATTACACTGAGAAGCTAGACTCTGTGAAGCTTTTATTTATTTTGAAGCATGTTGATGGAAGCTGGATGACCCATTCCCTGTCCAAATATCAGAAGTCTTTGACAAGATAGGCATCATACAAAGCAATACAGAAGCCATATGCACAAACTTTAGAATAAAGATGCAGCTGGTACAGATTCCAGTATCACATACTAATTTTTGATACCAAGATTCTGAACCTTTCTGAATCTTAGTGTTCTCATTCATAAAATAAGGCTCATTATGTCTCCCAAAAGGAATTTTTAATGGGTAATAAATTAGATTGCACATGGATGAGCCCCAGGACAGTATCATCCAAATGTGATCAATAAACAACAATTGCTATTATTATGGTTTCTACAATCCACACTTGTGGAAACAGCAGCCAAGAAATTAAAAGATGCATTGCTTTGGGAAAAGCTGTGGCAAAAGTTCTCTTTATAGTTGTTGTTGTTGTTAGGTGCCGTCGAGTCGTGTCCGATTCATAGTGACCCTTATAGGGTTTTCAATAGCCGATTGTTTCAGGATTGCCTTGGGAGTGTATTGCCACATCCTTCTCCCATTTTTGTGGTTCTGGGAATCGAACTTGGGACCTCAGAGACTACAGAGCGGTGCTCTACCAACTGAGCTAAATCCCAGCTCTTCTTTATAGTATTGAAAAGTAAAGATGTCACATTGAAGATGATGGTATGCTTGACTCATGCAATGGTATTTTCAGTCACATCCTATGATTGTGAAAACTGAATATTGAACAAGGGAGACAGAAGAATTGATGCTTTGAATTATGGTGCTAGAGACGATTATTGAATATACCATGGACTGACAAAAGAACCAACAGATCTGTCCTAGAAGAAGTGCAACCAGAGTGCTCCTTGGAAGCAAGGATGGCCAGACTGTGTCTTTCATATTTTTGACATGTAGTCAGGAGGGACCAATCCCTGCAGAAGGACATCATGTTTGGGAGAGTGGCAGGTCAGCGAAAAAAAGGAAAACCCTTCACTGGATGGACTGACATAGTGTTTGCAACAATGGGCTGAAACATAAATAAGATGGTGTGCCTGGCAGAGAATCGAGGAGTGTTTCATTCCACTGTACGTAGGTGCTATCAAGTCGAGTCCAACTCACAGTGACCCTAACAACAACAATTATTATCATAATTGTAGCATCTTAGTTAGGCCTGAGTTAGAGCTGTTTGCTTGGATGT
>VMDO01007352.1:45366-92010 GCA_007922755.1 Pedetes capensis
GGGGGGGGGGATTGGCCAGAGCTTCAGTTTTAATAAAATTCTCCAAAAGGTATTATTATGGTCTGGATCTTGTAGGATGTGGAGCAGATCTCAAGGCCATATTTTCTTGATATATTCCCAAATAAGTTTCACTGACTTCTCTTAAACTCTGCTCTTTAAACCAGACCATAGCTTGTGTTGGGCTCAGATAATACTCCATCCCAGGGGTGCTGAGGGCAAGCGAACACCTTGCTGCCTAAGGACATTGGCAGGGCGAGAAAAATGTGTTTGTGAGGCACTCAATAGCCTTCAACTCACCTTCCTTCTGTTTTCATTATTTCGCTCATCTATTTTCACTTTCCGGGGCTAGGATTTAGCTCAGTTGGTAGAGTGCTGCGCTGCAGTCTCTGAGGACCCGAGTTCAATTCCCAGCACCGCAAGAAATGGGAGAAGGGCCTGGCAATCCACTCCCAAGGCAATCCCGAAACAGTCAGCCATTGAAAATCCTATGAGGGTCGCTATGAGTTGGATACTGACTCGACGGCACCTAACAACAACAATTTTCACTTTCCAGTCCTGTGTCCATGTGGGTGTTGGTTTTATTCTCTCAGCTTCACAAGATAGAAAACAGATAGCAAATGCCTAAGAAATAATTCTTTCAAGAGTACCGGATGGCTTACTTTTTATTTTCACAGTAACCCAGAACAAATTAGAGTGTGTCGGTGGAACGAGTCCCATTCCTCACTCTTGAATAAAATACTTACAAATTTAGCAAATGGGTTCTGTGTCTTAGAACAATGTTTACTTGTGGCTTTTATTAACTTGATTTTCTTATTCACATATGTGACTTTGAATCCTGATTGCATGATTTGTTTTTTGATATCTGGCTTGAAACTTTATAACCTTAGGGCAATTTAGCCAAGAGATTCATGGGGCAGTGTGGACTTTGGATTTTGACTTTTGTATTACAGTTTGTGTAACTTATCAACATAAAAAAATTCCAACAAAAATTCCAACAAAATGGATATTTCCCAGAAGTCAACTAATTTCCCCAGAGGGAACACAAAGTTTCATTAGTCCCTGAATTTAAAAATCTTCTAACCCTATTTAAAAATAACCATGGAATTCCCGTTTCTTCACATGGGACTCAGAGAAGGGTCCGTTGGTACATCTTGAGTCCACAACCACATTGTGTTTCCTGACCTGTATGACTTCTAGTTCCTATGTTAGACAAAAATAGATTTCGAAACTTGCCTTAAAATCATTGCCTCACATTGCCTTATCCATATTAGCATCCAACTGTACAATCTGAATAAAAATATATTCTAATAAGGGCATTATAAATTATTTGGGGTGACTTAAAAGTGTCATTTCTGGCAGAAATAACAATTTATAAACATTCAGATAAAAGTATTGTGCCTGACTTGATTCTAACCTCTCTTTATTGTCATGACCCTTAGGAAATTTTACTTAGCCAATTATTTTTGCATAAAGAGTTGCCAGCTTGGACCTGAAATTGTTTAAAGTGTTTGGAGTGACAGTAATAAGCGTGGCAGTGGTAGCACCCAACAGAGAACTTTATTGCAGTTGAAAGTATATTAAACATATTAACATACTAAACACATTAAAACACACATACAGACCCCCAGAGGGTCAAGCTAAAAGGAACAGGAGAACCCCAGGATTGTTCGATGTTATCCCCTCACATTGCTGCACCTTCCTCTTCTAGCTAAACTAACTGAACCAACAAGAAGAAGCTATCTACTGACTTCCCTTTCTCTGCATAGGGCAGATATACTAACTGATTCTGCTTTGAAAGCTAGAAAGCCCTAGAAAAGTTAGTGTTTTCTCCATATAGCCTCTGGAATTTCATTGATAGATGGGATTAGAACTTTTCGACACCATACTTAATATCCTTTATATTTTATTTAATGAAAAAAATGCATCATACTCTTGTCCAACCTAATTTCAAAACATTGAAAATGGCATTTCTACTGTTTTTACAATCATCTGTAGCTTTTAACTTAGTAATGGGAAGCCTTCAGAACATTTGGGGTGGAAGAGTGACATGATCCAATTTATGCTTTCATTGTATCACTCAGGCTGCTGTTTGGGATAGAATGGAGGTCCAGAGCAGATTCAGGGAGATTCAGCAGATTCAGGTAAGAAGTTGCTATACTGATCCAAGTGACAGCTGGTGGGCCAGGGCAGGAGCAATGGAGGGGCTGCAGATTGTCAGATTCTGGATACATTTAAGTTGGAGCCAGGAGGATTGGATGGGAGGTGAAAAAGAATGAAAGGTGTCAAAGAGGACTTCAAAGTTTGGGGCATAGACACTGATTGATAGAAAATACATCTGATAAACGTCATGTGTCAAGCATTTTTATAACTCATTAATAAAAAGGCACCCTGATTTTTTAAAAATTGGCAAGGAATTTGAATAGCCACTCTAGTGAGAAAAGATAGATGAGTGGCAAATAAGGACATGGGTAGATTCTGGATATTAGTCATCATGGAAAAACAAGTCAAAGTCACAAGGAGACCACTCCACACCTACTAGGATGTCTGTAATCAAGAAGTCAAGTAATACAATTGTTAGTGAGGAAGTGGCGAAGTTGGAACCTCATAACACTGCTGGCGTAAAATGGTCTGGCCACTTGGAAAAACTCTTTGGCAGCTTCTTACAAAGTAAGCTCACATTTATGTGACCCAGAGTGCTATTCCTACATATTTATTCAAGTGAAATGAAGACATTTTTTACATCAACGCTGGTATGCAAATGTTCATTGCCCAAACTAGAAACATTCCAGATGTCCAGACACTGGTGAAAGGATAAACAGCATCCATCTATGAATTTAATACTACACAGCAATAAAAAGGAATAAACTGCACACAAGGAATGATACCAACCATGGCACAACATGAGAGAATCTCAAATTCATTATGGAAACTAAAAGAGCCAGACTTGAAAGGCTACATGACTCCATATAAATGAAACAAAACTGTCACAGCTGAAAATAAAACAATGTTTGCTGAAGGCAACAAGTGGAGAGGAAGGAAATAATTGAAAAGAGATACATGGAGCTGTTCCAGGTGATGAGAGTATGCTACATCATGATTGTCATGATGGATGCATAACTATATGTTTGTGGTGGTAGTGTTAGTTGCCATTGTGTTGGGTCCGACTCACAGCGACCCTCATAGGGTTTTCAATGGCTGATTGTTTTAGGATTGCTTTGGGAGTGGATTGCTACGTCCTTCACCCATCTTTGTGGTGCTGGGGATCAAACCCAGGTCCTCAGAGAATGTGGAGCAGTACTCGACCAACTGAGCTAAACCCAACCTGCATGACTAAATACACTTCTCATAATTCATTGAATTATATACTAACCCTGATATATGTAAATTATACCCCCAAAGAGCTGATTTTTTTTTTTTTAACAAAAAGTAATTCTACATATTACTGAACTTTTGAGGTCAGCATACTCTAATTGCCCCATGTGTCAGTCAGCTTATTGTTCTGTGGGGTCTTGCATGTTACTGTGATGCTGAAAGTGATGCCACTGGTATTTCAGATACCAGCAGGGCCACCCATGGTGGACAGGTTTCAACTGAGCTGCCAGACCACGCCAGACTAGGGAGAAAGACCCGGAAGTCCACTCCCAAAGCAACGAGCCATTGAAAACCCTGTGAACAGCAGAGAAGCACTGTCAAATATGTTGTTGTTGTTGTCGTGTGCTGTCGAGTCGGTCTCCGACTCATAGCGACCCTCTGTACAACAGGGGAAACACTATTGTCAGTGCTTCTCTGCTGTTCATAGGGTTTTCGATGGCAGATTGATTTTTTGGGGGAGGGGGTTGCCAAGTCCTTCTCCCAAACTGTCAAATATAGTGCTGGAAAATGAGCCCCCCAGGCTGGAAGAGTTGACCTTAATGACAGGAATGGAGTAAAGCCCCTGGAACTGATGTGGCATGACTCAAAATGAGAAGAAACACAGTGTCTGCAACATTGGGCTCAAACATAAAAATATTGTGTGCATGGCACAGTGTTTGATAGTGTTTCATTCTGTTGTCTGTAGGGTCACTATTAGTCAGATCTGACTCCATGGCACCCAACAACAAAAACAACATTTTAATTGAGGCTTGATTAAGAAATACGCAGATGTACAATGCTTAAGCAATCTTGAAAATTTTACTTAACTCTCTAGGCAACTTGTCTCCTCAGCTGTAAAGTGAAGATCATAGTTCCTAATTCAGGGATTTTTTTTTTAAATCTGAAAAGTCATGTATAGTAACTATTTTTGTAAATTGTATTGAGATATAATTGCCTCCAATTCATCTTTTATTTAATGAAATACCATGATGATTTATTTTGTAAAAATAGCCTTTTGTAGTGAAATAAGTTGGCTCAAATTATTTTGTACGCTTGTATTTTTGTAGCTCTACTGGGTGTTATTAAAGCAGGATGGATCTGTAATTACACATTCCTGAAGGGAGAGAAATGTTTGCTCATATTGACAGCCAGAAATTCTAGGTTTTTACTTGATACACATTCAGCTAATGTTGATGACAGTGTTTACTGAGATTCACTGCATTTTCATGTATATTATCATAATCTTCCAGCCACCTTTTGACAGAAGAATCATTATCTCCGTTATACACGGAGCGAATAAAAAAATCTATGAGTTGATTGCTAACTTGCTTATGGTCATCCAACTTCTAAAAGGAAAATTAAGAGTTAGGTTTCCTGGCTTTGAATGCAATGTTCTTTCCTCAGTCAAAGCTGCCTTCTTCTGCTAGTCCTTAAAATACATGGGATTATTCTTCATTTGTGGGATTCCCTGTTTCCACCATTGTTCAGCTTATTGGACAAGTTCATGTGTTTCCTTGAGCAGCAGTGTCAGTGATGTCTGTCTGTGTGCACTAAGGAAGGCCCTCATGCTATTAAATTGTTGTTGTTGTTGTTGTTGTTGTTAGGTGCCATCGAGTCGGTATCCAACTCATAGTGACCCTTACAGGGTTTTCAATGGCTATTTTGGGATTGCCTCGGGAGTGGATTGCCAGGTCCTTCTCCTGCTTTTGTGGTGCTGGGAATCAAACTCGGGACCTCAGAGACTGCAGCGCAGTGCTCTACCAACTGAGCTAAATCCCAGCCCCATGCTATTAAATTAGGCCCCACCTAATTTTGTGGAGGTGCTATAGGCTTGGTGGACTTGTAACAGAAGGCAAAATAAATCAATGACATTCTTTAATATAGAGAATAAACTGGGGAACACAAACATTTGAAATCTAAATTTAGTGCCAGGCATAGCATATTAGTCTTTCACTATTAGAAGAAAGAGGATTTTTCTCCTATACAAAACTATAAACAAGAAGAATGTATGTGCAGTATTTTAAAATTCATCCATTCTACCAACATTTGCTGGAAGTCTGTATATCAGTGATTCTGCTAGATCCTGTGATTCTGGGGGGAAAATAAAACCATACTCAATCCTTGTCCTCAAATGGATTCATAGCCTTATAAGAGAAGCCAAAGTGCAAAGAAATGAATCCTGAACCCTGAGATAATAGGTAATTGGTATTTTTGTAATAAAGACAGCTTGTATCCCAGATACTGACTACATGCCCCCCAATACCATTGAGTGGATTATGTGTGTGTGTGTTGGAGATTAAACCCAGGACCTCACGCATGCTAGGCAGGTGCTCTACCACTGCACTACCCTCCAGCGAAGTAGAAAATCTCCCTACTGAACAGGTGGGAGCTGGGGTTTAGCTTAGTTGGTAGAGTACTGCTCTGGGCTCTCTGAGGCCCGAATTCGATCCCTAGCACTGCAAAAATGGGAGAAGGACCTGGCAGTCCCCTCCCCCTACCCCCCACAAAATCGCAAAAACAACCAACTATTGAAAACCCTGTGAATAGCAGAGAAGCACTGACATAGTGTCAGGCATGGCACAGCGTCAGGGAATGTTTTGTTCTGCTGTACATAGGGACACAATGAGTTGGACTCGACTCAATGGCACCTAACAACAACAGCTCAACAGATGAGATAATTGAGGCTCAGAAAGGGCAGATGCCTTGTTTAGGATAGATCATCCTAGGATGGGAATTTATGTTTAAAATGGCTGTCCTGTTTCCTCTACATCCACCTCAGCAAGATCACTTCTGTTTTTCTCACAATAGCTGACATCAAAGGGGCTATTTGGAAGCAGTTCTAACTCCAAATACTCACCCCCTGCTTTCACATCCAGTCTCACCTACCAGGGCCAGGGTGAAATGTTTCAGATCCAGTGAGGTGCGCAGTCACACATGGAAAGGTTTGAATGCTCAGCCTCTCATACCTTGGTTATCTCAACAGTTTTCATAAAAAAGACTAGACACTCTGGCTGCTTGATGGTACATGCCTTCTTGCCTGAAATTGTGAAAAACATCAAACTGTATACACATTCTCTGCATAAAAATACTGCATTGGGATGCACTATGGTGGTCCTCTGGTTCATTACAAAAGACAGAGGACTTGTTCGATTAAATGCAATTCAATAAAAATTTATTGCGAGTCTTTGTACCAGACTTGTAGGGTCCAAGAGCATGAAGTAGCTCTGGGCCTTGGAGGCTTTGGTGTGGAACTAGCAATACTCAGAGAAACTTTATTGTAAAAGGCCCCATTCAACATTCATTTCAAATGTCTTGGATCATATCCTAGAAAGCAGTGTTGCCTTCAAGTAAAATTTTCCCACATTTAACGTTCCAAACACTTGATTGCTAGAAAACTCTATAAAGTAATTTTACTGAAAATCAAACTCTTAGGGCAAAGGTCGTGACATTTGTTGCCTGGCTCCAGAATGAAATAGTCTTTTATTCTGTGTTCTCTATTTATTCTGGGCTCAAATACTTCACTTTGAAATGATTTGTGTTGGCTGTGGGTGCAGCTCAGGGGTTGAGCAGTTGCCTAGCCTGGATAATGCCCTGAGTTCAACCCTCCAGTGCTGAAATGATTTGGGTTATGTTTTAAAAATAAAAAAGGACAAAAAGAAAAAGCAAGAAAACAACTGTATTTTTTTAATTGTTACACATTATAGTTGAAAGAATATAAGTTCTTTAATGGTATTGATGAAGCTACCCAGGATATTCAAAACTCAAGTGAAGGATTATAATCAAAACCAAATCATGTTGCTTTTCAATAGAAATGACTTCTTTTGAGAAATTTGCCCTGAAGTGATTTGAGATGTTATCTTTTCATCCTGCCAAAATTCTAATTTATATAGCTCACTATATCTTAGTCCTCATTTCCTGAGTAATCCTCCATTTTTATATTTATGTACGCAATCCCATTTTTCTGTAGTGTGGTAATATGACTTTTATATTCAGAGAAGTAAAACATAAGCTACTTTATATCCTAAATGGATATAACTGTCTGGGTGTATTCCAAACATGTAAAGAAAGATGACGCGTGGCAAAGCCAAGAAGAGTGTGAAACCCTTCTGGCATCTCCACTTCTCCACTTCTGGGACGTCATGCCTTTTAGAGCTAGGGTCTGCAGTGTGCATATGGGAGGGAGCAGCTCTCAGGCCTCAAGCCAGCTCACAGCTCACCTGGGGAAAACCTACACGTGGGCTTTGTGGCTGTGGTTCCTCCCGTGAGATGATGTCCTGTGGCAGTCTCCTTTTTATATCCTTGATAAATTCAAGTATTCATTAACTGCCCCCTTCACTCTTGGACCTTTGGAGGCAGAAGAGCCTAGGGAGAGGAGGAGCAGTTAGGAGTCCACTCTAAGGCAAAAGTGGATAGAAAGCAGACACATGCAATAGGCTTAGCTTGGGACTTTGTAGAAATATTTTGAAGACTGTTGGGCAAATTATTTTTATGAACCTCAGGTTTCTTGTCTTCAAAGTGGGTTTAATTATACTTATTTTAAAAAGTTATAAGCAGGATGAGATCAGACTTGATCTAAAATAGTGTTGCCCATCCTTTGTCTGTCTTAAGCTGTATTAGAATTTATCACTGAATGATGTATTGTTTATATACATATGTATTGCTGTCTTTCTTCATTTAAATATGAGGCCCATGAGAATAGATACTTTGTTTTGTTCATCATATTACCCAAAACCAAGAGTACCTGGTACATAGTAAATTTGTTGTTGTTGTTGTTAGGTGCCGTCGAGTCAGGTCCAACTCATAGCAATCCTATGTACAGCAGAACAAAACAGTCTCAGACACCATGCCAAGCTTGGCAGTATGCCAGTGCTTCTCTGCTGTTCATAGAGTTTTCAATGGGTGATTATTTTGGGATTGTTTCAGGAGTGGGCTACCAGGTCCTTCTCCCATTTTATGCAGTGCTGGAAATCAAACCCAGGGCCTCAGAAAGCACAGGCAGCACTCTACCAACTGAGCTAAACCCTAGCCCTGCATAGTAAATATTGTTGTTTTCATCTGGTGCTGTTGAGTTGGGTCCAACTCATAGGGTTTTTAATGGCTAATTGTTTTGGGATTGTATTGGGGGTGGACTGCCAAATCTTTCTCCTACTTTTGTGGTGCTGGGGATCAAACCCCGGGTCCTCAGAGAGTGTGGAGCAGCATTCTACCCACTGAGCTAAACCCTAGCCCTAGTAAATAATACAGCATAAATATTTTTGAATGAATAATTAATGTAATGTGCCAGATACATGAGTCCTGTCACTTTTATATCTGTCTGTCTAATCTTTGTATCTGTCTACCCACCTATCCATCCATCCATCTGATCAAAGCATGTATAGTAGTAGTGATAACATTACTAGGACTAATAATAGTAATTTACTGACTACTTACTATTCAGTTACCACATACAGTATTCACATGGACATTCTCATTTTTCTGAATCTTATGAAGTAGATAATCAATAAGGATTGATTAAATTAATAGATAGCTGACAACTGGTTGATAAAAGGGAAAGAAAATCCTATCCCTCATGGTTTCTGGCTGAGGCATGTGATAGATAATGAATCACAACAGAGAGAAGGAACATGGGAGAAAGAAAACATCCAGCAGGAGAGATAGAAGACACATCTGTGCACCCTGACTTTCAGGGACCCATAGGCTCCCCATGTGGAGATTTCTAGTAGGCCATTAGGAAGGTGGACCTTGGTACTGTAGAGATAACCCAGCAAGAAATGAACAACACAAGGAGTCACCAGCATACAGGTTGACATTGATACCATGGACAAGAATAAGGAATGTAGAATTGTCTGAGGAAGAGTATAAGATCTTGGGTAATATCCACATAAGGTGGTGGGTTGTGGAAGAGGAGCCCACACCAAGAAGGATCAATAGTGTAGATAAAGGACCATGTAAAGCCACTTGGTACTTTTTGTGGGGACTTCAGGGTCAGTTAAGAGATCCATGTTGTTGTTGTTGTTGTTGTTGTTGTTGTTGTTAGGTGCTGTTGAGTCAAGTCCAACTCATAGCGACCCTATATACAACAGAAAGAAACACTCCCCACCCCTGTGTGAGTGCTTCTTTGCTATGCATAGGGTTTACAATAGTGGATTGTTTCAGGAGTGGGTTGCCAAGTCCTTCTCCCTAGGCTGCAGCACCTGGTGTTCCCAAGAGGTCTCCCACCCAAGGACCAACCAGGCTGACCCTGCTTGTATTCCGAGATCTGGTGGGATGGAATGCCAGGGTGCCATGGCTGCAGACAGAGATCCATAGAAGTTTAAGTATATTCTTAAGATGTTTCTAGAAGAGAAGGCTCTGGACTGTTAAGTTAGAGAAGGGTCCAAAAGGTTGCATGGAAGGTGACCAGTGCTGTGGGCCTGAAGTATCTCTAGTTGACTCATGGGTTTCCCTGAGGTGCCTGATGGGAGCCCTTGGGTAGCACACGATCTTGATGGAAAGGCACAATTGGCTGTACAAACATTTTGGGGAGAGGCCTTTCAATGAAGATACACAGTAGTGTGACCTGTTCCTTATAAGAGGATAATTCCAAGGGCTTCAATTGTAGCTCAGTGGTAGAGCACTTGCCTAGCCTGAGTGACACCCTGAGTTCCACACCAGCACTATTAAAAAAAAGGTGAGCACTACCCACATACTAGCTTTTATTAACTTCAGAAATGCTAAGAATCAGACTTGCAAATGTATATATATATGTATATATATATGTGTATATATATTTACATACATATATATGTATATTTAAAGACATTTCAGTTGAAGGATGGTGTAAGTATGCAGCCCACTCATGGTACTAAGACAACCCCCTGTGTTCCTATCAGGTAAACTTTATCTAAATAAGGTACCTCCATTAAATTTCAGAACTTTACAGTTTAGTTAATCCAAAGAAAGACTGAAAGTTTCCGTGGGCAGTATAAAAAGACTAGAACAAGGCCAAATAAGAATAAAATGGTACATTTTTCTCAGCAGGCCTCTTTTGATGGTGGCCCTTCACAAAGTGCCACGCTGCTGAGATCTAGGAGAAGAGAAAGGAGAGAATATCAAACCAGGAAAACCAATTCCTATGCTTGGTTCTATCCAAACTAGCCATGTGAACTTTCTAGGTTTCTGTGCTTTTCTAGGGCTTCCTTTTCTATAAATGTTAGGATTCTATTAAAATAAGATTCCTGGAGAAGTGGTATTATACCTATTTGCTTCCTACTGTTTGCATTTTTAAAAAACTTTATATTGACCTCTAACATACATACCAAGAAGTTCCCAGATCATAAATGTGCAGCTCGATGAATTTTGTATCAGGTGAACACATTTGTGTGTCATCACTACAATTATCAACAAATAGGACATTGCCAATAGCAACTGTTCACTTTATTTGTCTTCAATTTATAGGGGATATTCAATAAATAATTTTCTTTGTATATGAGCATGACCCAATCCTTTTTTTCCACAACAATCTCTATACATTGTTATCCTGTTCATAGAGGAGACTTTGGGCTGAGTAATCAACTGTACCTTTTTGGTCTTAAACTTAGCAGGTAGTTGTTGAAGGAATAAATGAATGCATATCTAAGCCAACAATTATATCAGAGTACCAAAGAGCGAAGGAGGAAGAAAGCTAGCTAGTCTTGTTAGAGTAATTGTACTTGCTTTCACTTGTATGGCCTGATTCTTATTAACTTATTACTATGTGGTGAGAAAAGAAAGCTGTTTGTGCCCCCGTGTCTCTTTCTTTGGTCTAAGTGCGAACGAAAATGTAATAGCCAACTTCCTCAGGAACACCTCAGACAAATTTCCCTTCCTGAGAGACAGTTTACACTGGACTGAAATTTATAAGGTCTCAGTTCTATACGTGGTTCTGATGTAACCTACCAAACCACAAAGGCTTGGACAGAAGTTGACAGGTTCTCTCACTTACAAAAGGATAGCACCGGCCAACTGCTAGAATCCGTTCCTGCTCTAAGGTTCCAACAGCACACACTTTTTCAGGATGTCCAGCTGTAGTGAAGGATCCTGTTTGAGGCCATGGAGCAAATCAAAATAAACTGGGGCTCCCTCAGCAGTGACCTGTTGGCATCCATCCACAGCTCTGTGAGTTGGCCAATCAAACCAGGCGGGGATTAATGCCTAACTAGAATGTGAATTGATGCTTTCCAAAAGAGCAATTTAAAGATTAAGTGTGGGGAGAAAAATTCCAGACAATCTGGTCCCTCTGCCACCCAGCTCAACTGGCGCTTTGATGAGTAATCCATCTATTGCTCTAAGCCGTCAGTTTGCTTCTCTCTCCCCTGTGCTGTGGCAGAGTTTTCATTGCCAATAGCAACGCCAGATGGGCAGGCAGGGAGGGGCCGGGAACTGGCACACAGCCATCTACTACACAACTCACCACCTCCTAACAGCCGCCCCCTGCATAGATACATGTGCAGGAATCGCAAGAGATTCCTGATGAAATTTCCCAGGCTTTGAGGGTGGATACCTGTGGCAAGTCACCCTGCCTTTAGACCATCTGTTGGGGAGCTGGATATTCACCCATGTTCAAGAGGAGAGATTCATTGCAAATGCAGAGGGATTGAAAACAGCAACTAGAGATTTTACATGTGACGAGTACAACATGTGAAAGATCAGAAATGAAGTCTTGCTGTTTCTGCTTTTTAAAACAATACATTAGTCAATTTGTGCAGTGAGGCCCTGGTAGCCATTTCTTCTTAAAAACGACTTGCCATGTATAACTTCTGTTTTTAGCACATGATTACAACATGTCCATGCTCTAACACCCGCAGATTTCCTTTACTCTTTTAATTGCTGACTTTGTGTCAACAAGGAAACACCTACTTAGTTTCTTTCTTCCATAATTTCAGGCTTCTTTTTCCTTACTGACTTGACATTACCCTGCAAAGCCATTCAAGGAACAAGAAACAAGATTCTGACATGGCCACTTGAGCAGCAGAAAGATTTTAATTGTGGCCTTGTGATGTGTACATTCATAAAGAAACCAAGGTACAATCTTTATTAAATCGTATGACATCTGGGGCATATGATTTTGAAGAATTTTTAGAAAAATAGGCACATTTCTAATACTAGAATTTGAATTCTGAGTTGTAATTGCTTTGGACTTTGATAGTTTAAGGTTCAATATTCAGAGCAAAAAAAAAAAATTCAAAATCTAACTTCAATCACCTTTTAGTGATAAGTTGCCCCCCCCACAAAAAAAAAGTCTCCTTTTTTAGGGATGTTCATAAGAAATGGGGTTCTATCTTCTTAAATACAATTTTTATGTATAGATTTTATCTAAATACAATGTTCATCCCAAGTCTTTATTACAGCACTTAACCTAGTTATTTTATTTTTTTATTCTAAAAATAAACATGTATAGCCAGGCATGCTGGTGCACACCTAAAATCCCAGCACTCAGGAAGCTGAGGCAGGAGGATACAGTTTGAGCCCATCCTGGGCTATACAGCAAGACTCTGTCTCAAAAAAATAAATAAAATAAAAAATGAAATTATATGTATACTGTGTATATATACATATTTTATATGTGATATATATACATATAAATATAGCAACTAAAATCCACACTACTCGGCTTCCGACTGATTTATAGATTTGTTGATTTGTTTCATAGTATCCTTTTTTAATTCAGTGAATGAATTTGATGAGGATATTTAAAAGAATAAAGAGCTATATATCCCAAAGGAAATTTTTTTTTCACCAGGTTACTGTCTCTCAAAATTAGTTGTGACATTTCTTCTCTACCTCCCCTCAAGATTCTAGAAGGGTCTTAGATGTTGCCTTTCTGCTAATTTGCTGGGGTAAGAGAGCAACTTTATGGAGCTGCAAAGTTGATGGGAAAAATTCAAAAGTAAAAATTCCAAGTTTACCGAGGTTATGAAAAATATCAACCATACAGCCTCAGCCTCAGAACTTTGGACCTTTTGGTTCCCATTTCTCTGGATCCTAGGCATGAAACAGCATGTAATCCACACACCCAGGGCAAAGTGGCTATGATCCGCACAGTACAATGTTCCATTTGTCACATCTCCCAAATACTGGTTGAAGTTTCCCCCAGAATGCGTATTTGTAAGAAAATTCCTGAAGAGGTAAATAGTGACGTTCTCTTAACCTAAAAATATGAGAAATGGTATTAAATAAAATGAGGTGGTTTCCAAAAGGGAGGTTTAGGCTGCATCAATAAATTAGATGCCTGGCATTCTTTCTATTAACAGGCATTCTGAAATGACTAAAGTTGTTTTTTCTTTCTTTTTTCTTTTTTTTCTTTTTTCTTTTTTTTTTTTTTTTTGGTACTGGGGGTTGAACCCAGGGCCTCATGCTTACATGCTTTGCAAGTGATGGACCACTGATCTGCACCTTCAGCCCATTTTTTTACCTTTTTGAGACAGGGTCTCACAAAATTATGCAGACTGCCTCTGGTCTTGAATTTGCCATCCTCCTGTCTCCCTCTCCTAAGCCACTGGGATTACAGGCATGCACCATTGCGGCCGGCGGCCAATTGTTTTCTTCTTCAATGATTCTTAAACTGTCACCCCCTAGCAGCCCCTACATATCTACTGTCTTCCTGAATAAAATCTGAGTTCATTTGCTGTCCATCTTCTACACAATTCCCTAAATCCCCAATGGCAGTAGAGTCTATGGATGTCTCTGTCCATATAACAAAGAAAATCCACAAAGGCAGCAGTATTGTTTAATTCAGAACACTTCCTGTAGCCTTGTTGGCTATTCTCTAACTGAATTAGAGTATTTTACTGTTGTGGGAATATGTTTAAAATGGCCATTGTTTGTTGTAGTCATCTGTCACTACTGTCTTGAAAACCTGGATTTTAAAGAGTCATGTTGCATTTTATTTTCCTCTCTCTAAAGTGTATGGTTCAAATGGGGCAGTCCTAATTATAGCATGATAGAATCCACTTTCTGCTGAGCTAGAAATCAGAATTTCTATATTTTAGAAATGTTCTGCTAGATTTCAATAAAAACTGTGTAAATTGGTTATAATAATAGCCAGTTGTTACCCCCTAAGTTTTGTGGGTAGGTTGGAGTTTAGCTCAGTAGAGTGCTGGGCTGCACTCTCTGAGGACCTGAGTTCCATCTCCAGTTCTGCAAAAAAACGGGAGAAGGATGTGGAAATCCACTCTTAAAGCAATCCCGAAATAAGCATCCATTAAAAATTCCATGAGGGTCGCTATGAGTTGGACATGACTGGGTGGCACCTAACAACAAGTTCTGTGGATGATGCTAAGTTTTTTGTAAGCGATGACAATTCATTCTGTCTGGTCCCACACAATATGACTAGGGATGGTCATACAAAGCTCCAAGAGTATAATCCCTACCTGGTTTATCCCAAAGCACATCCCAACCAAGTGGTCACAAGAGAATCCCTGTTATTTGCAATAAAGTATGGAAAAGTTGGTCTTTACCTCATAAGACTAGGTCCAAATATTGTGGCCAGAAAGCTTTGATAGTTAATATCAGATGAGGTTGTGATAGACACAAATTGGGGTGGCTTCCTGGGTGCCAGCTCTTTCCCCACTGAAGATGACTATACAATTCTGTTTGCTCCAGTCTCTCCTAGGGGACCTATGAGGCCCTCTTGAGCAAGGCAGTTGATGTAAGTGTAAATATCTGTTATTACTTTGTTTTATGTAATGTTTATGTTTGTTAATGTGTATGTTAATGTTAATATTATGTTATATATGTTTATATTACAGTGGCCTGGCATTTTGTTTTGACTACTGTAACAAAATACCATATACTAGGTGGTTTATACACAACAGAGATTTGTTTCTCACAGTTAGAGGCTTGGAAGTCCAAGATCAAGGTGCTAACATGGTTGGGTTCTGGTGAGGGCCTTCTATTGGGTTGCAGATGACTGACTTCTTGTTTCCTCAGTTGAGATAAAGACAGCTAGTGATCTGAAGTCTCTTTTATAAGGGCACTAATTCCGTGACATAATTATCTCCCAGCTTGTAGCCATAGCACTGTAATGTTTGCTGCTGTCAGATCTCGGAAGCTAAGCAGGGTTGGGCCCGGTTAGTACTTGGATAGGAGATTACCTGGGAATACCAAGTGCTGTGGGCTTGGGAGAAGGCCCTGGCAGTCTACTCCCAATAAACAATCAGCCACTGAAAACTCTATGAATAGCAGAGAAGCCCTGACAATAGTGCCAGGTATGGCACAGTGTTGGGTAGTGTTTCATCTATTGTACATAGGGTCACTATGAGTTAGACTGACTCAATGGCACCTAACAATTATTTCCCAGTGACCCCATCTTCTTATAGCATCACGTTGGAGTTAAGTTTCCAACATACTAATTTTCAGGAGGACACGAACAATATGTAACAATATCTGTTAGAAAATCCACTTACCATATAGCTCATGTATACCTAGTGACAACGATTGGTCCAAGGGGTAGCCAGGTAATCCAAACCAAGCCAAAATCAAGTCTTTCTTGGAATTTTTCACACTGAAGTTTAGAGGGAGAAACCCTTTCCTCTTGATGAGAATGTGAGCTTAGAAAAGGAGTAGAAGCAAAGTCAAAAGGAAGAAGGAGCCCCTGGCCCCTGAGTCTCTGGTTCTGCACCATCACTGTTGCTCAAACTGCCTTGTGCCCTGCCTTCCTAAACCTAGTTTTCCAACTCTCTCTTTTAATCAATCACCTTCCCATTTAAATTAGTTCAGATGGGGCTCCTATCACGTCTACTCGAGAAAATCCAGAGTTGGGCACATATCAAAAAGAGTACTTTCCAATATGACTTTAACAACTGGTAAGCATCCCATTATATGTATATATTTACATATTAAATATATATTATATTTCTCTGCTACCAGACATTTAGATTGCGTAGTTTTCTTGAATCATAAATAGTGCCAGGATAAACATTCTTGTTCATACAGTATTATGCTCATCTCTAGAATATTTCATTAGGCTTGCTCCTAAAACCAAATGCATTTTGAAATATTTTGGTACATTCTCACCAGATTTCTGCGAAAAACAATTGTAATAAATGTGAGGGATGGTGCCCGCCCTCCCCCCGCCAAAAAAAAAAACTGGAAAGGAATGTGAAAATAATGATCATCAGTTTCCCTGATGAGAGAGGGATTGTGCCTCAGGTTTTGTTTCTCCGAGTCAAACAGTCAACCAAAATTTTCACTATCTGTAAATTCTGAGAAGGCCGCACCACCATTGGCAGAAGGAACGTCGGAGTTGGAGCAAACAGTGATCGGTTCTTCTACCATGACAAGGTGCCTGCCTAGGAACACTGAGTATTTAGCAGGTTTTTTTTTACCAAAAATGGTGGGACATTTGTACCTCACCTGCCTGTGCACCCTGTCTTGCCCTGGGGGGACTCTTTGTTGTTGTTGTTGTGTCCCTGGATGAAAAAGAAATGTTTTGCTGATGGAGGAGGTGAAACAAAAAACCGCAAAAGCCACTCAAAGGCATTAAATCTCAGAGTTCAAACCCCATTTTGAGCAGTGCTAGGTGTACTGCATTAATTGGAGAATATTTTGAAGGTGATTAACCTTTGAACGTGTATTCCAACAGTGGTTTGTGAGCATGCCTGGTTTTTTCATGTTATTACCACCTCCCAGTACCATCACCCTAGTTCTCTAATATGTTTCTCAACATTTTTTGTTCTTTTTGCACTTCTTGGGAAAAACAGGTCATACTTACAAAGAAGCCCTGGAGTTCCATCAAGCTCTGGAGTGTCACGCTAGCGGCACTCTTATCATCCCGCTGAATGCCCCCATTGCTGTCTGACTCATCCTCTCAAAATGCTGGTGGGGCTTCCTGCCATCAAAGAGTTTTATCAAAACATCACGTTGTCTAATTCTGATTCAAAATACCAGCAACTTTTCCAGTCTGAAGGATGGGGAAGAGAGGCTATCAAATCATCATCCTAAGAGATGGTCGCAAGTAGCAGGAATAGTTTTGCTTTATTTTGCTTGGTTTTGTGAAGTGTAGACTTAATGATTGGAGGGGAATGGGAAAGCTGTTTGACCCTGAGTTATTGTTGTTGGGTTTTTGTTTGTTTGTTTGTTTTGACTCACAGGGATATTTGTTTACTTATGTATGTATTTATTTATTTTTTAGTACCAGAGGTTCGAATCCAGGGCCTTGCACATGCTAGGCGACTGCTCTACCACTGAGCTGCACCCCAACCCCCCTTCTTTTTATTGTTTATTTTGAGACAGAGTCTCCCTAAATTGCACTGGCTGTCTCTGGCTTCAGCCTCTGAAGTTGTTGGGATTACAGGCATGCACCAGGGCACCTGGCTTCAATTCATTATTAGCAATTTTTGTTTATTATTGTACGATTATTTTTAAGGCCTGTAATAGTTTGTCCTTTTATGGGGTTGGAAAAAGCTGACTTTCACAAAGCACTTTTCAGGACGTTTCCCTTCTCCAGTGAACATGGGGTGCTTAGCCACCCCTCACTGCTCAAGACAGCGGGGTTGACACTCTGTGCCTCTCCTCCGAGGTGGCTTCAGATGGGGCACATTCACTGTTGTCCAGGTCTACACTGGAGCTAATCACTACCATTCTCTGCTGCCTACCCCAAACCAGGCTGTATCTGAGGCTCAGGGGTTAATTTCCCAGAGGCACACAGTCCACAAACAGCACAACCTGGATTTGAACTCAAGTTGTGAAGCTGCAAAACCACAGTCTTAACCACCGTGCTGTCCTCTCTCCCAGTAGGCTGGTGGTTTTCAAAGTTTTTTCAGCACTGAAACTTTTTAAGTGATGCCTTCCATAAAACCTCAAAAATGGAGCATCTCTGGGTAGAGCTTCGTGGGAACCTGGGAGTTGGCCACTTGCCTCATCCACAACCGTAGTTTGGTCCCAAGGTGCTGCCATAGAACCCTGAGCTGCATAGAGGGGAAGAAGGAAACTGTGCCCATGGCCACAACCTGGCAAAACCCTACCTTGCCTCCTGTCTGAGTCTCCCTCGGTGATGGTCAAGCGGTCAGTGTCCACAAAGAGAGGCGGAGACCCAAAAGCATGACTCACAGTGTAAGCAGCACTTCCGATGGCCAGAGGTTCAGCAAAGCTGCCCTGTTTCCATCCCTCTTCTGAGGGCCACAGGAACATGATCAGGGGACAGTTCTGTACTCCCCCTGTCTCTCCCTGTCATATTTGCAATAGCACGTTAAGGTACGAGGCTATGGGTACCCATTTTTGGGCACTCACACCACTAGTATTTGCCAAGTTGAATATTTCTCACTTGAGTCATTTCCCTGAAGTTAAACATAATGGTCAAATGTGAGTACTTTGCTATGGGGCAGAGCTGGGTCCCCATTCTGGTTCTGCCCATTAGTGGGTAGACTTGGACCAAGTATCTAATTAAGATTCTATTTTCTCTAGGGCTGGGGATGTAGGTCAATGGTAGAATGTTTGACTAGTATGTGTCAGGTCCTGGGCTCGATCCCCAGCACCACAAAAAAAAAAAAAAAAAAAAAAAAAAAAAAAAAAAAAAAAAGAAAAAAAGAAAAAGAAAAGAGAGTCTATACACTCCTGTAATCCAAGCACTCAGGAAGCTAAGGCAGGAGGATCATGAGTTCGAAGCCAGCCTGGGCTACATAGTGAGTTCCAGGCCAGCCTAGGCTGCATAGAGAGACTCTGTTTCAAAACAAAGAAATAAAACAAAATCAAAACAAAAACATTTCATTTTTTCATCTAGTAAAACTCAGCACAGTACCATCACGATAAGGTTTAATTTAGCTATTATTAGTTTTATTGCAAATTAATTAAACTTATACTTTAGTAATAAGAAAATGAAAATCCATGTTTTAAAAGCTTAGTATATAAGATTATCTTATATATTAGGAAAACATTTTAAGTTTGGATACTTTCCTTCTGAATTACATTTGAATTTCAAGTGAGTCTTCTTTCTCAAATATGTAACATTGTGGGACATAGTTAATCCATCCAAACTCTGATCATATAATACCTGTCTTTGAAAAACACATCTGAATGAAAGAAAAATGGAAGTAGTAACATATCAGTGTTAATTCCTTAGTGCGGCAAAATGTACTATGGTCACATAAAATGTTTAAATAATAGGAAAAATGGTGAGGGGTAAATAGCAACTCTGTACTAGCATTGAAACTTTTTTCTAAATCTAAAACTATTCTTAAAAAGTTCATTTAAAAAGATTTCAATAACAAGAATCCTTTATATATAATTATCACTTCTGATGTTCTTCATCTCTGTGTACATATCCACATTTCCTTTGAATGTTGTTCTCCTTCTGCCTGGGGTTCTTCCTGTAACATTTTTTTCAGTGAAGATGTTTTGGTGATGAATCATTTGAGCTTTTGTCTGAAATACTCTTTAGCTCATCTTCAGTTTTGACAATATTTTTTGCTGAATACACTTATAGATTGACAATCTTTTCTGTACTTTAAATGTGTTGGTCCACTACCTTTGCAGTTGCATTATTTTTAGCACCAAGTCTCCTATTGTGATTACTATGTGTTAGTATAGTTTTCTTCCTGCCACTTGTGTTTGGGTTCCATTGAGCTTCATGGATCTGTGGATTTACATTTGTTGTCAAATTTAGAAATTTTTCAGCCATTATTCCTTCTAATAGTTTTCTTTTCAACTTCTTCTTTCCAGGAATTTGAATTACAGGTGTCTTAGGCTGATATTGAAGTTACCCCAGCACACACTGATGATCTTTTTATTTTTATAAAATTCTTTTTTGTCTCTGTTACATTTTATATACTTTCTATTTCTCTTTTTCCTTCTCTCTCCCTTTCCCCTCCCCTTTCTCTTTCTTACTTTCATTTTCTTTCTTTCCTTTCCTTCCTTTCCTTCTTTCTTTCTTTCCCTTCCTTCCTCTGTTCCTTCCTTCCTTTCCTTCTTTCTCTTTCTTTCCTTTCTTCCTTCCTTTCCTTCTTTCTCCCTCTTTACTTCCTTCCTTCTCTTCTCTTCTCTTCTCTTCTCTTTTCTTTTCTTTTCTTTTCTTTTCTTTTCTTTCCTTTCCTTTTCTTTCTTTTTCCCTTTCTTCCTTTATCACTGTGTAGCCCAGGCTGGCCTCAAACTCACATTCCTCCTGCCTCAGTCTCCCTAGTGTTGAGATTACACATGTGTACCACCATGCCTGGTTCTACACTTTGTGTTTGCAAATTATTCCTTTTTTAATTTCTACTCAGCAATTAATCATACCCACTTGTATTGATTTCTTTTTCTGGTACTGGGCAGTTGAACCCAGGGCCTCCCACATACTTTTTGCAAGTGCTTAACCACTGAGCGGTACCCCCAGCCCATTTTTTACTTTGTGTTTTGAGACAGAGTCTCATCACTAGGTTACACAGACTGCCTCTGGCCTCAAACTTGCAAACCTCATACCTCCGCCCCCCGAATTGCTGGGATTAAAGGCGTGCACCACCGCACCCAATTTATATTGATTTCCTTTTACTGCATGACCAGTCACCAAAAATTTAATGTCTTAATACAGCAAACTTTTATTATCTCATAGTTTCCATGGTCAGGAGTCTGGCATAGTGTAGTAGGGCCCTCTGCTCAGGGTCTCTCAAGGCTGAAATCAAGGTTATCAGCTGGCTGCATCTAAATATACTGTTAGGGAAAATACCACTTCTAGGTTTCTTCGGGTTGTTGGCAGAATTCATTTTCTTAAGGTTGAATGGCCGAGGTTCCAGCTTTCTTTCTGTCAACTGTGGACTGCCATGGCGCGCTCTACAACATGGTAGTTCACTACACAGAATACAATTCTAATAATCATTTTAAGGTCTTTGTCTTCTAATAATAACATCTCTGACAATTCTGGATCATTTTCAATGGATGGATTATTCTCCTTATTTTCCTCTTTGTGTGCCTGGGAATCTTTCACCCAATGTCAAACATTATGAACTGCACATTATTATGGGATAGATTTTTAAAATCATGTTTAATTATGGTAAAAATATGGATAACATTAAATTAACTATTTTAGCCATGTTTGGGAATATAAGTTAGTGGTGATAAGTATATTCATGTTGTTGTACAACAGCTCCCTAGAACTTTTTTATCTTGCAGAATTGAAACTCTATACCCATTGAACAACAACACCTCATTTTCCTCTCTCCATAGTCCCTGGGAACCAACATTCTACTTTGTTTCTGTGAGTTTATTTACTGAGATCTCTCGTTTAAGTGGAATCATATAGGATTGTCTTTCGTGACTGGTTTATTTTGCTTAGCACAGTGTACTCAATGTTTGTCCATATTGTAGCATATGACAAGATTTCCCTTTTCAAGGCTGACTTATGTTCCATTGTATTTATGTGTTCCATTTTTTTAATCCATTCATCCATTGATGGATATTTGATATGTGTCCACCTTTGAGCTATTATGAATACTGCATGAGTGTGCAGATACTTTTCTGAGATCCTGCTTTCAAGTCTATCAGATATATATATACACAGTAGGATTGCTGGAACATATGGAAATTTTTATTTTTAATTTTTTGAGGAACTTTCATTCTGTTTTCTATAGAGGCTGCACCATTTTATATTCCCACCATTAGTGCACAGCTGTTCCAATTTCTCCATGTCCTTTATCCATACTTGTTATTTGCTGCTTTTTGGTTTTTGTTTTGTTTTTTCCAGTACTGAGAAGGTTGAACCCAGGGCCTTGCACATGCTAGGCAAGTGCTCTACCACTGAGCAAGCACCCCAGCCCCTTTATTATTTTTTGTTTTTGAGACAGGATCTTGCTCAGTTTCACAGACTGCCTCTGGTCTCAAACCTGTGATCTTCCTGCCTCAGCCTCCTGAGTAGCTAGGATTACAGGCATGCTCCTTGGCACCAGTGGTGTTTGTTTTTTTATAGTAGCCATCCTAATGGATGTGAAGTGATATCTCATTTTGTTTTGATTTGTATTTCTCTAATGATTAGTGATGTTGAGCATATTTTCATATGCTTATTGATACATATATATATATATATGTGTGTGTGTGTGTTGTTGTTGTTGTTGTTAGGTGCCCTCGAGTCAGTATCTGACTCATAGCGACCCTCTGTGCAACAGGGGAAACACTATTGTAGTGCTTCTCTGCTGTTCATAGGGTTTTCAATGGCAGATTGATTTTTGGGAGGGGGTTGCCAGGTCCTTCTCCCAAGCCTACAGCTTCTGGTGTTCCCAGGCGGTCTCCCATCCAGGTACTAACCAGGCCTGACCCTGCTTAGCTTCCGAGATCTGATGGGATCGGATGCCACAGGGCTATGGCTGCAGATATATATATATTTCCTATGAATATTCTTGAGCCTTCTTTGGACATAGTTAAGTTATCTGGAAGCAGTTCATTCCCTCCAGACCTTGCTTTTATGACTTGCTCTTGGGCCTGGGGTTTAGCTCAGTTTATTTAGATTGCTGCTCTGTGCTCCCTGGGGCCCTGGGTTTGATCCCTAGCAAAATAGGAGAAGGATGTGGTAGCCCACTCCTGAAAACAATCAGCCATTGAAACAATCAGCCACTGAAAACCCTCTCGGTGTTGCTTTAAGTAGGACCCAACTCTATGGCACCTAACAACAACTATGTGTGGGTTCAGAGCAAATACTCCCTCTAGGCCTAGTCTTCATCACTGAGGAGGGCCATTCCTTGGTGCTATACTCTATGCCTGACAATCATATTTTCTATTCTGGTGGATGGGAAGAGGTGCTGGTTGAAGTCCTGCTTGTATTCAGCCCTGTTCCCTCCAATCCTTTGAGGTAGTTCTTTCCTTGGTCCCTGGTGGTGTTGTTAGGTGCCGTCCAGTCAGTATCCAACTCATAGCGACCCTATGTACAACAGGCGAAACACTACCATCAGTGCTTCTCTGCTATTCATAGAGTTCTTCAATGGTGGATTGATTTTTGGGAGTGGGTTGCTAGGTCTGTCTCCCAAGCCTACAGCACCTGGTGTTCCTAAGCGGTCTCCCATCCAAGTACTAACCAGGCCCTACCCGGCTTAGCTTCCAAGATCTGACAGGATCAGATGCCACAGGGCTACGGCTGCAGGCTGGTCCCGGGTAGTTTCTTCATATGCATCTGCCAGTCTCTGAATTCTGTTTCTGTTCAGCTCTCTTCTCTTCTCTCCAATACTCTGTCCTAATAACTGGCCACCCTGTTGTACCTGGACTCTCAACTCTACCTCTTCCATGCAGGGAGTCTGTTAGGGTCTGCCTCAGTCCTCCTTCCCTAGGCTGTGGTCTGAAAACTATCCAGGCAATAAGCTGAGGTCATCATTGGGCCACTCTGTCTGTCTTTCAAAAATTGTTCTCCGAAGCCAGGCATGGCAGGGCAAATTTATAATCCCAGCACTTGGTATACAGAGGCAGGAGGATCACAAGTTCCAGGCCAGCCTGGGCTACATAATGAGACCCTGTCTCAAAAAAACAAAACAAAACAACAAAAAGAATTGCTATTCATTTTTGCCTGACATCCAGTGTCATGAAACTGTTATCTGTTATATTCCTTTTTTTTTTTTTTAATTAACAGAGGGTAAATCTGTTTTCCTTTTCACTCTATTTTGGCAAGCAGCAGAAGTCACAGTATAGTGAACTGTTAATACTATAACAACAATAAAAATTACTTCCTTCAAACACTGTAAAATTAAAAAGCAAGGTACCACCTTAGGATGTTTTTGTTGTTATTAGGTGCCATCAAGTCGTGTCCAGCTCATAGTGACCCTCAGAGTTTTCAATGGCTGATTATTTCTGGATTGCCTTGGGACTAGATTGCCACGTCCTTCTCCCATTTTTGTGGTGCTGGGAATTGAACCCAGGACCTTGGAGACTGGAGAGCGGCGCTCTACTAACTGAGCTAAATCCCAGCCTCATTATGTTAAAGATATCATGAATTTTACAGCAAATAAATTTACGTAATCAAAAGAAGATCATATAAGTGCTGAATAAGTACCTGAGATTTCTAAAATCTAGTGTCATTTTCTATGTAGCTTTAACATTCATCATTGTTGTTAGGTGCCAGCAAGTCAGGTCCAGCTCATAGCAAAGCTATACACAATAGATGAAACAGTCCCTGGCACTGTGCCATGCCTGGCACTATTGTCAGTGCTTCTCTGGTTGTCATAGGGTTTTCGATGGCTGATTGTTTTGGGAGTGGGCTGCCAGGTCCTTCTTCCAAGCCCACAGTACCTGGTACTCCTAGGCAGTCTCTCATCCAAGGACTAACCAGACTCGGCTCTGCTTAGCTTCCAAGACCAGCTGGGATCAGATGCCTGGGTGGTACCGCTGCAGACTTGGCATTCATTACCAGTTAGTAAATACAAACCTGGATCTATTTATAAGTCTGCCAAAGTACACTGAGTTTGAGTTGAACTTTTCCTATCCTCCCCATCAAACAGTTCTTCTCCAGTTATTTCTCAGGGACCTTAAGTGGGTCCTCACTTGTGTCCACAAGTCAGCCTGCCAGCTGCAGTTACCAACCATCTGCCACCTCCTCCCCCATCCCTGCTGAGGCTTCAGCTTTCCATGTTGCTGCCTGAGCAGCCTTGTCTGCATCATTTATGACATTTTTACTAGTGTCCCTATGGTGACAAAGTCCAAGTCTGTGTTGTTGTTGTTAGGTGCCATTGAGTCGGTATCCAACTCATGGCGACCCTACGTACAACAGACGAAACACTATTGTGAGTGCTTCTCTGCTGTTCATAGGGTTTTCAATGGTGGATTGATTTTTGGGAATGGGTTGCCAGTTCTGTCTCCCAAGCCTACAGCACCTGGTGTTCCCAGGCAGTCTTCCATCCAAGTACTAACCAGGCCTGACCCTGCTTAGCTTCCAAGATCTGACGGAATCGGATGCCACAGGGCTACAGCTGCAGGCCATGTCTGTGTTAGGTGCCCCCAAACCTGCCAGTGCTCCAGGGCCAAACAGTTCTGAACATACCCTTCCTCCTGCTTGGAACCCCTCCCCAACTCTTCCAGTCTCTGATGAAAGCAGTCCCACTGGTTTATTGTCAAAGGAGCCAACCACAAAGGAGTTGAAGCCTCCCAGGTTCTGGCAGGTGACCAGAGCCAGGGCCCACGCTCCCTGCTGCTCCAGGAGCTGATGGTGAGCTGCGTGCCATGTTGCCATGCCTAGGAAGTGAGCAGGCTCTGCAGGGCCCTATAGGTTTGTGCCCTCCACCAACTTGCAGGACGCAGAGGGCCCTTCATGGTGACCATGGCAACTAGAATAGACAAGTGGCTCATTCTCAGCAGGGAGATGCTGGAGCAGTTCCTCCAGGAGGTCTCCTTCACGGCAGTGAGGTCCCCACACGCCAGCTCAGGTGGCTGGGGGCCTGGCAGAACTGCCACTCCGAGCAGCTGGGGCATCATTGGGTGCACCTCCAGTTTCAGGGCTGTGGTGACTGGTTCTGAATTGTGGCCACCTCTCAGCTCTGCAGAGTGGCTGTGTGTCTGGGGGCCCAAGCAAGGCACCCTGTGTGAATGGCACCTACAACAGAGAGCCCAGTTTGGGGTCTACAAGATGCCACCCGGGGGCAAGAACTCTATGAGGTTTCAAAATCCAGGGTGCAATTCTTGAGGCCTTTGCAGAATCCCTCCCATACCGTCTTCCCTTGACTCCAGATCAAGGCTTCACAGCAGGTGGGAGGGTCCTTGTGACAAATTATTGTTGAAAACTATTCATTCCTTTTGATATTTGCCCTTCACCCTCCTGTTCTTCTTTCTCTCCACCCTGATTCAATCAAACTTCTTCTCCTGCCTGCCCCCACCCACCCATATGAGACGAAGGACTTTGTGCTCAGCCACCAATGGCAATAAATGTTTGACAGGGGCAGAGGGAAGACAGAGCAGGTGTTTCATGCACTAGCCATACCTGGGTGGAGAAACAACACAGCTCCAGTGCCCTCTTCCATAGCTGCTAGCCTTTGTCGGGCCACATTGGACATGTCTGACCTTCCAAGCAAAGAGGTTGTGTGGTCTGGAGTCTCCATTGGTGAATGTCCACTGAGGCCACTGTCCTTATCCCACAAAAAACAAGAGCCAAGGCCAAAATCCCCACATGACTCTGCACTCCTCATTGGCAAACTCGAAGATGGCACCTGATAAGAGCCTCTTACCCTGAGCCCTCCTTTCTACTTTTGAAAGGGGGCTCAGCCCTTCTCTGCCAGACATAACCATCATCTCCATTCTCCACTCTTCTTTCAGGCTTCTGCCAATGCATCAGAACGAGTTCACTTCCTGTAGTGTCCTGGAGCTTCCTTTTCACTGTGATTACAAAAACATTTATTAGAGAATAATTTATTCCTCCAGCCCATTAATGGAGTCCAGATTTTGCTTGGATAATATGGACAGACAGATGCTCAGGGTTTTAATGCTACTTTTAGATGAGCAATGCTGTTTACACAGAATTTTCCCAAGACCACCCAACTCATTTCACATGGAGTCTTCAGCTTTCCAAGCCCTGGCCTCCAGAGGAAAAGAAAAAACTTAATAACTCAGCACCCCACCCAGTTTTGAAGACATGACTTAATACTGAAGGAATTTGCAAGCCTGCACTGCCAATCAACATGCCTACATGAAATAAACCATCTTTTCTTATTCTGAAAAATAAAACGTGGCTCTAGAAGCATTCTGATCTCTGACCTTCTTACATATGTTGCTGTCTCATTAGATACCTAGAGAAGTTTGAGCAGAGACCATAAATTTAAAGAATAATAGGAGTTGAAGCACTGGATATTTGCCTTTCTCTAGCCTTCTGCTTTATGTAGTATATTTGACATAAATTACCTTTTTCCTTTAACTCTATTATGCCTAAAAATATTATTAATTTTTGCCCACAGGAATTTCGTTGCATTTTTCATAGCATTTATATAGGTTGGTAATTTGCTCCTTCTATTAACTTTGAGGAGCAGGCGCTATCTTAGTCTGTTCCGGCTGCTATAACAAAATGCCATAAACTGAATGGCTTATAAACAACAGAAATTTATTTCGAACAGTTTGGGAGGCTGGGCAGTCCCAGATGGAGGCACTTGCAGATTCATAGTTCATAGATGAACCATTCATGGCTCATAGATGGCACCTTTTCTCTGCGTCCTCACATGGTAGAAATGGCAAGGCAACTCTCAAGGTCTCTTTTATAAGGGGATTAATCCTATTCATAAGGGCTTGGCCTTCATGACCTACCAAAGGCCCCAGTTCCTGGTGTCATCCCTCTGGTGGTTAGGTTGGTTGGTTTGTTTTTGCGGTATGAGGTAGGTGAGCCTGTAGCCATACCACTGTGGCATCCGATCCCATCAGATCTTGGAAGCTAAGCAGGGTTGGACCTGGTTAGTACTTGAATGGGAGACTGCCTGGGAACACCAGGTGTTGTAGGCTTGGGAGAAGGACCTGGCAACCCATACCCAAAAAGCAATCTGCCATTGAAAACCCTATAAATAGAGAAGCCCTGACAATAGTGTTTCACCTGTTGTACATAGGGTCACTGTGAGAAAGACACCAACTCAATGGCACCTAACAATAACAACACAACAGGTAGTTGAACTCAAGGGCCTTCAGCATATGTTACAAGAGCTCCACCACCAAGCTGTATGCCAAGCCCCCTTTTTAATTTTTTTTTTATCTTGCCAGACACAATAGTACACTCCTATAATCTCAGCAACTTGGGAGGCTGAGGCAGGAGGATCACAAGTTCGAAGCCAGACACAGCCTGTGTAAATTAGCGAGACCCTGTCCCAAGATAAAAAATAAAAAATGGGTTGAGAGTGCAGCCAAGGGCTAGAGCACTTGCAAAGTATGTGTGAGGTCCTGAGTTCAACCCCCAAGTACCACAAAAAAAAAAAAAAAAATCTTGCTACGAAGTCTAAATTACTCAGGCTGCTTCCGGCCTCAAACTTGCAATCCTCCTACCTCTGCCTCCAGAGTCACTGACATTTCTGACCTGCACCACCAGGCCCACACCCTGGTGATTAGGTTTCAGTGCATGAATTGGAGATGGGTCACAAACATTCCAGCGCTGACAGACAGGTCATAGTAAACGTGAAATTAGGTGAGTTGCCAAGGAAGCCCAGTGAGTAAGCAGCTAAGTTAGTCATCATCCCTGATCATAATGATTTCTTTTTTGTTACATGATCACGTTTAATCTGGAAATCATGGCCTTGGTTTAAGTTTAGTTGTTTTGAGTTTCATAGATATGTTGCTGTGTTGTCAGTGTATAGTAAATATGTTACCTTCACCCAGATGTTTACCCAAATGTAAGGATAGGTTGATACTTGTATGCAGAAAGGAACATGGGATGGTGGTGGAGGGGCTGCTCAGGTGTTCCCTGCCCCTTACTTCAGCCCCCTGATAATAATCCCTCCTTCCATAAAATGGAGACAATGACACCTACCCTTTTGGGTTATTGTGAGGTTTAATTTAAACATCATATGTAAACATCATATGTAAAGATATTTACCAGTAAACCATGGTAAATATCTACTGACTTGGAGTTTCCTCTTTTGTTATCCATAAGAGGGAAGGTGGTGGGCATGGGAGTGAATTAGAGACAAAGCCAAGCTTGCCGGTATTAAGGAACCTATAAGGACCACACATACAAAGTCCCTGTCCTCAAGTTGCTTGTAGAACAGCTGCAGGGAGCAGATGTATATACAGTGGGCAAGGAGTAGCTGGAAGAAGGAGGCAACAATGCTGTGAACTGATGTGAGATGCGAAAGAAGCAGGTGGAGGGAGAGGTGGATTCTGGCTGACAGTGGCAGTGGGTTGAAGTTCAAGCAATGGTTTATAAAGAACTAGACCTTAACTTGGCTACCCAAGGATGACTGTGGTCTCGACAGGCAGAGACACATTCTGGGTGGAGGGAGAATCAGCAAGGTATAAACATGGTGAGGTGCAGGGCACACACTGGAGTTAGCCTACAAATTGGCATAGGTAGAACAGAGACCATGGCTACTCAAAGGGTGGCCCATCGCCCTGCAGCATCTTTCTCGCCTGGGAGCTTATTAGAATGCAGACTGGTAGTCAAGTGTGGTAGCTGTACACCTGTAATCCTAGCATTTCGGAGGCTGAGGCAAGAGGATCTTGAGTTTGAGGACAGCCTTGGCTACATAGCAAGAGAGACCCCCTCTCAAAAAAAGAAAAGAAAAGAAAAAGAAAAAAAGAACACAAGAAAAGAAAAAAATGAATTCAGGCTCTTGAGACCCACCCCACAATCTGCACCAGTGACATACACAGTAGGAAGCTCTGGGAGACACAGTACAGTGTCGAGTCACATGGACCAGTAGATTATGATCAGCCCCAAGAGAGAAGCTGTAAGACATGTTGCTTAGGCAGTGGCTTTGGAGCAAGCTAGGGGGTGAAATCTCTTCTCTGGCTCCAGCAACAAAACTTTCTAGCTGTTGGGCCCTTCAGGGTGATAATAGTGTCCCTTATTTCATAGATTTTATTTTAAGATTTTATTTTTAAGAGCAGTTTTAGGTTCAGAGCAAAATTTATTCAGAAGGTATAGAGACTCTGCATACACCCCCCGACCCTGATGTCCACAGCCTCCCCCACTTGCAGCATCATGCACATGGTGGTACATTTGTGGTAATCAATGAACCACACTGACATGTTATTATCATCCACAGACCATAGCTGACATTAGTGTTCGCTTTTGGTGCTGTGTATTCTGTGGGTTTTGTCAATTGTCCACCATTGTGGTATTGTACAGAATAGTTTCACTACCTAAAAGTCCTCTATGCTCTGCCTGTTATCCCTGTCCTCTCCTCTAACCCCTGGGAACTGCTAATCATTTTACTATTGCCATAGTTTTGCCTTCTCCAGAATGTCATATAGTTGGAATCACAGGGTATATAGACTTTTCACATTGGCTTCTTTCACTCAATATATGCATTTAAGTTTTTTTCATGTATGTCCATGGCTTGATAGTTCATTTCTTCTTAGCAGTGAACAGTAGTCCATTGTCTGGATGCACCGCAGTTTATTTTCCTACACACCTAATAAAGGACCTCTTGGTTGCTTCCACATTTTAGTCATTGTGAATAAAGCCACTATAAACATCCATGTGCCGGTTTTTATGCAGACATAAATTCTCAGCTGACTTGGTAAATACCAAGGATTGCAATGGCTGGATCATACTGACAGGCTCATCTAAGGATTCAGGACAGTAATGTGCTTAGCATAGTGCCTGGCACATAGTAAATGCTCAGCTAGTGATTCTGACGCTCAAACATTTATGTGACCCAGGGCAAGAGTAGATGCAGATCCAAATACCATATGCTGAAGTATTTAAGGTTTTGAAGCTGTAGTTTGTGCATGTCCAGCCTCATGTTTCTACCCAGGTCCCATGATCTGGAGGCAGGTGAAAGGATCTGGGCTCATCTCCACATGTCGCAAGCCCAAAGGGAACCAAGTATCTACTGAGCAGGGTGGCCAGAAGATAGAGACTGGTGCTCCTGGGTGAGAACTGCCTGAACCCTGCTGGGATTCATGGGTAGATCCTTTCCTGGCTCAGGGACACCTGGGTTCCTCCCCTTAACCCTTCCCTTTTTGCACTCTGAAAGGAGGGAGTTTTGTTATCTGGGGAGCACAGCCTGTTGACACCCCTGTGTTGGGTGATTTAGGGTGGCCAACTGGAAAATATCAGTCCCTCTTTGCTTTCCCCAGGTAGGCAGTTCTTTTCTTCACATCAACCCCAGCACCACAAACTTAGCTCTGCAAGAAAGGAAAGAGGCTGGGGTCTGCACACAGTGTTCCTTTTGCCAATTCCCATTAGCTCAATCTGTTACAGAACTTTCAAAGGAAAACCAAGCCCCTTTTGCCTGGCTCTAAGCATGGCTTTCCCTATAGCCATGACAAAATGCAACTTCATTTTGCAGGCATGGGCAAATCTATTGGAAATAGATTGAGCTGAGAGGGCATGCACAGAGTTGACTGTTTTGGACCCAGAGTAAACTCATGTGGTAATAAAGATAGATCTAGTGTAATTCCAAAAAATGGTGTGTGCTCTGCCTCTAGTTCTCTCCAATAGGTCTTTCTGTATCCCCATCCCATTTCTTAGCAATCTGAACACAGGTGCTCAAGAGCTGCTTTAAGATTTCATTGTTAAACCAGGAGACTTCCTGCATGCTTGTAATCCCAGTGACTCAGAAGGTGGACACAGGAGAATCACAAGTTCAAGGCCAGAGGCAGCCTGTGTAATTTAGTAAGACCCTGTCTTCAGATAAAAAATAGAAAAAGGGCTGGAGGGTGCAACTCAGTGGTAGAGCATGCACAAGGTATGTGCAAAGGCCCTGGGTTCAGCCTTCCAGTACTGCAAAAAAAAAAAAAAAAAAAAAGAGAGAGAAGAAAAGAAAGGAAAGAAAAGAAAAAAATCTGAGGCCAGAGGCAGCCTGCACAACTTATCAAGACCTTGTCTCAAGGTAAAAATAAAAAAAGGGCTGCGAATGCAGCTCAGTGGTAGAGCACTTGCCTAGCATATGTGAAGCTATGGGTTCAATTCCCCCTCACCCCCATTTTTATTGAACAATAATTTTCTTTTGGCTATTTTTTAAAGTTATGATTATAAATCTTCCCTAGGTTTTAAGGAAACAAACTCTGCAGAAAAATATTCTTTTAAGAAATACATATCACCAGGAGGTGGCTACCCATATTTTAAAATATAAACTTTACTGAAGTCTTTGGGGAAATACAGGTGTATCAAGAGACTCAGCTTGTTTGTGCTGCTTGATGATTTAGAAACATAATTTAAATCAAAACAAAAAGTCCATACCAAGGTTCAAAACAGAAGGATATCCTGTTTCAAAGTTTCAAACAAGGTTCATGTAAAGCGAAGTGGCTGAATCTGTTTTTAAACTGAGTTTCCTTTTTCCTGGGGTCTTTTATAAGGAAATGGAAGGAAAGACTCAGTGTATTCTCTTGCTCCCCTTTTTTCTTTTTCTCAGTGACACTTCATTCGTCCTATTAGCCTATGGATTCTCCACATCATTGTGGTCCCTTCTTCTGACCCAACATCCCTTTATTTCTCATAAAGAAAAGCCCCTTTCTCTGTTGGGTGGAGATTACACTTAGCTAACAGTACCTCTCTTGGAGATTGGGTGGGGTAGAATACAGATCACAATAGAGTAATAGATCATTGTCATTAAACTGAAAGCCATTTTGTCTTCAAAGAAATTCACATCATGTTTTCAAAGTTATGCACAACAAAGTCAGGCAATGCAAAATGAATGCATACTTTTCAATGCACTACATTCTACATGCTAACATAGATGGATAGATAGATAGATAGATAGATAGATAGATAGATATTTTTCCCTGGTTAAATTTGCTAATTAGGCTTTGAAAATGTATCCTTACCTAATCATCATGAGTTACTGATATAAAAATCAATATTTTATATTTTCATTTTTTAATATTCAGAATTCACATAGCTTTTTGCCTTTAAGTTTTCAAAAATATCAAGGCAACTGGGGACTAAGGTAACATAATAATAATATTGAGAATAAGGGAACATAGTTGAGTGGGAATCACTCTGCTATCACAGAAGATCTGTATTATACATCTTCTCCTCTCCCAAGTTGCTCAACTCAGCTTCGTTTGTGTCCCTCAGTTTAGCTTTACAGATAGTTTCTCATATGTGTTTGTTTGTAATTTTGATTTTTCTTTTCCCTCTGCCCCTCTTTGGACAATAAGCTGATTCATGGGTTTGGAGAAGGAACTTAAAGCAAGAGAAATAAAGGGCTACTTGCAAACATTTCATGTCTAAGGTGGATAGAAGGAGAAGTATTAAATATATACTGAACACGCTTCAAGATGGTTTCAGGATGGCTCAACAAACCCTGAATGCCACCAAGTGCAGGCCACGGAGGGTACAATGGAAATAGGATGTGATGCTGGCGGAGTTTCCATTCCTCGGCCATTGCAACATTCACAGTTATTCTTAGTTATGGTTTGTTAGCATCCAGCTATGCCTAGAGTGTTGCTTGGACACGGAGGCAGATGAAGTCTGGGGGATTCCAGGAAAGGATCCTAGAAGAGAGGTGGCCTGAACTGAGTCTTGAGGAAAAAGTAAGAATTACCCATGTGGAGAAAGATGGCAAGGTACAGGGTGAGCAACGTGAGCTCAGACTTGGATGACACAAGAGCATGTTGTGTGCCTGGTACCCCGAGGGCCTCATGCAACCAGTGGTATTTGTCAGCAATGGTGAGGCAGCTCATAATAAAATTCGTAATATTTGTCAGAATTCGTGAGTATTGATTTTTCCTGTAAATTAGACTAATGTAGTAGTCAAGGTTCTTTTGCTGACAAGCAGTATAACTATTTTAAATTCACTTAAGGTAAGATGGTGGATTTCTAGGAAGGAATTGGGGTATCTTAGGATCTGCAGGGTAATGTTGCCACCAGGCCTGGAAAATAGCAGGAACTTACTGGGTACTGTGGTGCACCCCATAAGCAACGCAGGAAGATGAGGCAGAATTGTTGTTCAGAGGCCAGAGGTAACCTGAATAACTTAACAAGACCGTGTTTCAAAATAAAAAATGAAAAAGGGGCTGGGTGCTCAGCTCAGTGATAGACCACTTGCCCAGGATCTGCAAGACCTGGGGTTCAACCCCACCCCCCATACTGAAAAAAAAAATGAAGAACGGGGTTATCCATGCTGCTCTTACCCTAGATCTTCCACTACCATGTTTTTGTTTGTGTTTTAATGTGGTGCTGAGGATATGCCCTTGGTCTTGCACATGTAAGCATGCACTCTGCCACGGAGCTCCACCCTCTCAGCTTATCTGCCGCCATCTTGTAGAGCAGTTCCAAGGTCACCTCCAAGCTCTCCCTCACTTATCCTGGCTCTGCAGAATAACCAACATGAATCCAGTGCAAGCTCCTAAGCATAAAAATGGGTCAGAGGATGATCTCCAGGTGTCTTCTGTCTGTTGATGAAAACGTGAAGCAGAATGATGGAAATTGTACCTCCAGGTGGCCTACTTTAATGCCTCAGATGCTGCAGCATGGCAACGGTTAGGTGGGGCATTGCTGAGAAAACCCAAAGAAACACACAGACAAGCTTATTTCAGATAGGACAGTGGCCATGATATGGAGTGTCCCTGGAAGTTCATCAGCCCTTCTTAACCATGGACCTCCTGGATTGCAGTCACTCACAGTGAACCCCAACCACAGAGCACGTGGCTTACAAGTATTTACAATGCGCTGAGTGAAGCAAAGAACAAGACAGAGAGCCAAGGTTAGGAAACAAAGCAGATGTGCTAGTTTCTTAAGACCAAAGGTAGATGGCAGGAAGGCAGTACAATACTTTTTGTACTATGAATTATTACATACCAGACACTTTTCTAAGTGTTTAATGCATGTTAATTCCTTTAATTCTCCCAATAATCTCATGAGGTAGGAATGATGAGTATACTCTTGTTATACATAGAGAAACTGAAGCACCAAAAGGTTAAGTTACTTCCTCAAGGTCATACACCTAATAAAAGGAGGAGCAGTGGCTGAAACTCAGGCAGTCAGGTCCCAGGGTATGTGGCCAGCCACCAGCTGCCTGTTCATTTAGTCCCCATATTTTGCCTTATCATGACCCACTCCACAGAGATGGTAAGAATAAGTATCTAAACAAAAACAATATCACAAACAAGAAGATATTTAAGTGAACAGAAAACCAAGAAGAGGGCAAGATAATACTAAGGAGAAAAATAATTTAGCATGATAGTTTTCAAACCTTTTTTTTTTTTTTCCTGGTTAGTTTGTTTTGTAGCAGAACTTTTTTTCCATAACAGAGAAAAGTAGAGCTCCTTGTTTAAAGAAAGGAACAGGTCCAAATGCCAAAGTGGCTGTATTCATTGCCCTTCACTCTGTGCATTACCACCCCAGGCAGCTTAAAGGACTAGAAGACCCACTTAAGAGTCATGCCCTACACCACCCGCTGATTAGATCAGGGATAGTGTAACCAGGTCACCCATCCTTATTAGCTGACTTGGTAGCAAATGTTCTGAGTTTGACTGAGATTCCACCTCACTCCAATAAGAATGGCCAGGATTAACAAATAATATATGCTGACTAGGATGTGGTGAAAAAGGAAGACTTTTGCACTGCTGCTGGGACTATAAATTAGTTCATGTTCTATGGAAATCAATACGGAGGTACCTGAGAAAACTAAAAATAGAACTACCATATGATCCAGCCATACCACATCTATGAATATACGCAAAGGAAGATCAGTCATCCTACCACAGGGACACCTGCAATTCCATATTTAACACTGCACTCTTCTCAATCACAGGGGTATAGAATCAACTGAGATGTCCATCAGCAGAGGATTGGATTTAAAAATTGTGGTATATATATACAATGGAGTACTATTTAACAGTAAAGAAGAATGAAATTATGTTGTTTGCAGCAAAGTGGATGGAAACAGAGAATATCATTTTAAGCAAAACAACTCAGACTCAAGAAGAGGAATACCACATGTTCTCACTCATATGCGGGAGCTAAAGCTACCTTAAAAGAGCGCGCGCGCGCGCGCGCGCGCGCGCGTGTGTTTGTGTGTGTGTGTGTGTGTGTGTGTGTTCATACTTATCCAGGATTGGAAATTACAAGTGGACTCAATATGAGGGGAGGAGACTAGCGGGAGGGAGTAGGCACTGGGGAAGGGGGGGAAGAGCAATGTAGAGGGGTAAAGAGGGAGAGAAAAAACACACAATATAGGATGCAACTCTATGAAAATAAAAAAATCAGAGTATAACCCATGGTTGCGTAAGATCGTTACTACATACAAATTAAAATTCATACTCTTTTTGTTTATTGTGTTCTGTAAAATATTTAAGGTAATGAAAGTGTGAGCAATACTGATTTGATACTTGCATAAGGGATATATCAACTGACACCACTAACATGTATAAATAAAATACTATTACCAATAAAAATAAAATGTCAATAAAGAAAAAAAAAAGTCAGTTTGAGCCTTTTGCAAGACTCTAATTAGAAGCTTCCTGGTGTGATTATTAAAACTTCTTATAATGAAATGCTTTGGTGTCTCTTGTGCATCTCTGTCTGTTTGACAGAGTATCAGTGGCCTCAGTGTTTGGAGGAGAACAGCTGAGAGGAAGGATTAACATGGGGGCAATAAAGTGATGACATCTGTGGAGGCAGAGAGTATTGAGAATGCTTCTGCACATACAGATTTTGAAGCAGGTTGCTCTGGCTTTGGAAGTGAATGGCTTAGAGAGTTGTTCTTTTGTTTATTTTCTTTAGTTTTCCTCTTCCATTTCCTCAAAAGGACAGGCTAGTCGTCGTAGTTATTCTTCCTCGGTTTGTTTTTTTCTAAGCGTTAGCAAAGCAGCCCAATTCTTTATGTGAGGAATCTCCTCCCCCGCTGGGCTCTTTGGACATGTTGTCTATAATATTTGAACATCAGGCCACCTAAACTACTCATTTCCAAAATATTTCTCCCAAGGATGCCTGAACTAAATGTCAGAGATTTCCTTTTCTATTTAAATAAATCCACGCATCTATCACCAGCATTTCTACCAAGATGTTCATTTCCCTTCACCATTTCAGCTTTTTACCTTACTTCACCATTACTACCAAAATCTCTCTTTCTCCATGCTGCACTTAAAGAAGCCCTCATTATGTGCTATTTTCTTCTAGGAGTATTGCTAAGGGGCTGGGTTTATACTGCAATAGTATGTAGTCAGGCAAAACTAGGATAGAACCAGGCTCTGTCACTTACTAGCAGTGCCTCTTTGAGAAGGTTTCTTAAACTCTGTTTTTTATTTATTTTATTTTTTGAAATAGGGTCTTGCTATGTAGCCCAGGGGCTGCAATTTAGCTCAGTTGGTAGAGCACCTCTGTGCAGTCTCTGAGGTCCTGAGTTTGATTCCCAATACTGCAAAAATGGGAGAAGGATGTGGCAATCCACTCCCAAGGAAATCCTGAAACAATCAGCCATTGAAAATTCTGTAAGGGTCGCTATGAGTTGTACATGACTCAACGGCACCTGACAACCACAGTGTAGCCCAGACTGGCCTGGAATTCATGATCCTCCTGTCTCAGCTTCCAGGGCACTGGGATTACAGCTGTGTGCCTCCCTACCTGGATTTTAAATCTTATTATCTCAGTTTCCCCATCTGTCTATTGGAGATTAAACAGTACCTATTCTAAACTCTTTAGCCCTGCAGCATCCGATCCTGTCAGATCTTGGAAGCTAAGCAGGGTGAGGCCTGGTTAGTACTGGATGGGAGACCACCTGGGAACACCAGGTGTTGTAGGGTTGGGAGACAGACCTGGGAACTCCCTCCCAAAAATCACTCCACCATTAAAAACCCTATGAACAGTAGACAAGCACTGACAATAGTGTTTCCCCTGTTGTACGGAGGGTCACTATGAGTCGGATACTGACTCGACGGCACAACAAATTCTGAGCTCTAGTGAACCTTGGTGAAACAGATAAATCCATTTATGTACAAACTCTTCTACAGTATAGGAAAACAAAAGACAATCACCCGGCTTATTATATGAGGGTAACACAATTTTGCTTTAAAAATTGACAAAAATAGAAAAAGTCAAATTCAGGAAGATAGATGAATCTTCTTTGTGAAGATTGTTTTTTTGTTGTTGTTGTTGTTAGGTGCCCTCGAGTTGGTATCCGACTCATAGCGATCCTCATAGGGTTTTCAATGGCTGACTGTCTCGGGATTGCCTTGGGAGTGGATTGCTAGGCCCTTCTCCCATTTTTGCGGTGCTGGGAATTGAACTCTGGACCTCAGAGACTGCAATGCAGTGCTCTACCAGCTGAGCTAAATCCCAGCCCATACCACTTGTGAAGATAGATGAATCTTATTCCAATCTTATTTATGAAGATAGATGAATAATTCCAAATAAAATATTATCAAACCAAAACCAATACTGTTTAAAAACAAACATCAACCTTAGGAATATAGAATAGTTTGAATCACTAGAAGTGGATCATAATTAACTACAGTGGATTGAATACATACAATTGACTCCATTCCTTCCTGAAACCCTGCTGAAATAAGAGTAAAGAAGTGAAATATATACCCTGAAGGACAAGAATGAGGAAAAGACCTTTGTAGATAAGAGATCAGCATTGTTTAGAAGGTAAGACTGATTAACAAAGGGCAGTGGTGCAATATAATAAAAAAAAATGATGATCTAAATGCTGTGGAGGAACCAGGTGCCATAGCACAACCTGTAATCCCAGAGACTCTGAAGGTGAAGGTAGGAGGATAATGAGTTCAAGGCCAAAGGCAGCATGTATAACTTAGTGAGACTCTGTCTCAAAATTTAAAAAAGCAGGGATGAGAGTGTGGCTCAGTGGTAGAACACTTGCCTAGCATGAACAAGACCCTGTGTTCAACCCCTAGAGTTGCTAAATAAATACATAAGCAAACCTGTGGAGGAAAATGTCAGAGACAAGTTAGGGAGACTGCATTGCAGAATTTTTGAAAGGATCATAAGTAGCATCATAAGGTTCTTCGAAGGCAGAGTGAGGGCCAAAAAGAATGAAAACAGCAAGGTTGGTTGAAAGATCACAGATAGTGTTATGGTTTGAATATAAAAAGATCTCATAGGCTCATGTGTTTGAATGCTTGGTGCCAGGCTGATAGCATTACTTGGGGAAATTGTGTAGCCTTTAGGAAGTAGGGCTTAGCTGATAAAAGTAGGTCGCTGAGGGCAGGACTTTGAAGGTGATACTCAGGCCTGCAGTTCCAGCTTTGGTCTCTCTGCTTCCTTGTCTACTATGATGTGAAGAGCTCATTTCCACCATGCTCTCCTGCCACCATGGACTCAGCTCCTCAGCCATGCCTTCCCCACCACTATGGACTGAAGCTCTCTGAAATTGTGAGCCAAAATAAACCATTCCTTCCTTAAGTTGTCTCCTTCTTGCAGTTGTCTTTGTCAGGTATTTTGGTCAGAGTGGTCCAAAACTAACATGGAAAATTGGTACTAGAGAAGTGGAGTCATTGCTTTGACTAAAACTGATTGTATGGGTATAGTCCTTTAGAACTTGTTTGCAAGATGAATTCTGAAGTTTGGAGATGTGGGCTAGAAAAACTCTAGAATGCAGTAAGCAAAGCTTGATGGGTGATTCTGGTGGAGGCCTAGAAGATCAGAATACTGATGGAAAAGCAAACAGTAAAAATGGGACACATGAGGTTTTAAATGGGAATGAGGACTCTACTGGGAGTTTGGCAAGAGGCCATTCATGTTACATTCTGGCAAAGAATTTGTCTAAATTTTTCCTGTGTCCTGAAAACTTGAGTGAGGTCATGGCAATCCACTCCTGAAGCAGTCCCGAAACAATCAGCCATTGAAAACCCTATGAGGGTTGCTATGAGTCAGACACTACTTGACTGTACCTAACAACAATAACAAATTCAAAAGTAACAGACTAATTATTTTGGTGGAAGAAATTTCAATACAGCATAGCATTGAGACTATAGCATGGTTACAGATGGCTGCTGATGGCCAGATTTATAGTGAGGATCAGAAGAACAAAAGCAGAGCAAAAAAAAAAATTTAAAAACATTTCATTTTGGCAAAGAAAAAACCAGAAGAAAAAATGGAGCCCTTTAAAGTAGTGGACAAACAAAGGGCAGTGGTGCAATATAATAAAAAAAATGATGATCTAAATGCTGTGGAGGAACCAGGTGCGATAGCACAACCTGTAATCCCAGAGACTCTGAAGGTGAAGGTAGGAGGATAATGAGTTCAAGGCCAAGGCAGCATGTATAACTTAGTGAGACTCTGTCTCAAAATTTAAAAAAGAATGGATGAGAGACTATAGTTGTTAAAGGGATTAGCACCATTAAAGAAAAGCCTCTGCACTGGAATAATAGTAAAGGCACCTTGAGGGCATTTCAGAAATTAGCCAGATCATACCCATCAAGAATCTAGGATGTGAAACTACAAACTCTTTGACAGGGAGTTCCTCCAGGGCATTCTGCTCTCAACGGCCACCTAGGGAACTGTTTTCCTGTGTCAGCTGCACTCAGAGGCTACTATAGCCACAGTCCAAGGGAGCCTGGCTACTTATTGAGCTGGCAGCAGAACTTAGCATTATCCTTATGGTGCTAGTTTTGCAGGCATGCAGAATGCAAGAGTTGTATGGTCATGGAGGCTTGCACCAAGGCTCCAGAAAAGAACCCAAGAGGCCAGTCAGTATATAGCAGGATCAGATTCCCTGTTAGGTGGCTGAGGGGGCAATGTTTGAAGCCATGAAGTAAAGTGTAAATTGCAATGGAGACTCCAAGATGTTGTAGATGCCAGGGATATGAGATGTCTGCCAAGGAAAGCTGCAGGCAATGAGGAAAGTTGGCCCAAGAGAGAGACCATAGTACAGGGCCAGCCAAGTCTATTGGAGCCCAGATGATGTCACCAGGTGTCCCAGATCCTAGACATGGTGCTTTAGGATTTAATGTTTGCCCTGCTGAGTTATAGTGTTGCTTTTGTCCAATCGTTTCTTGCTATTCTCCTGTTCCTTCCTTTTGGAATGGGAATGTTTACTCTGTATATTAGAAGTATCTAACTTTCTTTTTTGCAGGGTCTCACAGCTAACAGTTGCTTTGAGTCTCAGTAGAGACTTTGGACGTAGACTTTTTAACACTGTTGGGGCTGTTAAGACTATGGGGCCTCTTGGAGCTGGACTTAAAGCATTTTGCATTATGAAATGGCCATGAGTGTTTGGGAGCCAGGGAAAGAGTGTTACAATTTGAATATAAAGTATCACCCATAGGCTTGTATGTTTGAATACTTGGTCCTAAGCTGGTAGCACTACTTTGGCTGGGTATGGAATCTTCAGGAAGTGGGACCTAACTGGTGGAAGTAGGTCACAGAAGGCAGGCATTTGAAGGTGATACCTGGCCCCTGGTTCTTTCCTTGCTGTCTCTGCTTCCTGGTCTGCCATAATGTGAAGAGTTCTCCTCTGTCACAAGCTTCTCCTGCAATGGACTGAGCTCCTCAGCCATGCCTTTCCCACCACTGTAAACTGAAGCCCTCTAAAACTGTGAGACAAAGTAAACCTTAAGTTGTCTCTGTCAGGTATTTTGGTCACAGTGATGAGACACTAACAAATACAGATGGAGAAATTGTACCTTTTCCAGTCTATCCCAGCAAGACCTTTTCCTTTTCCATCCCAGCAAGAGACAAAAGGTTTATCATCATCATCATCATCATCATCATCATCAATTTCTACAATATAATGGGTCTCAGTATGGAATTTTCATACAGTTCTATCATGTACTTTACACTTGTTCTGTCCCTCATTATCCCCCATATTGCTCCCTTTCTCACTAGTCCCCTCCCCTCTCCAGATATGAACCCTTGTATTTTCCATTTTTACATATATACACACACATACATTTTTTTCTTTTTAAGGTAAATGTATCTTCCACATATGAGTGAAAACGTGCAGTATTTTTCTTTCTGAATCTGGTTTATTTCACTTAAAATGATGATCTCCAATTCCATCCATTTTCCTGCAGATTGTGTAATTTTATTCTTCTGTAACACTATAGTATTCCATTGTATATATAGATCACGTTTTTAAATCTATTCATCTGTTGAAGACATATAGTCGGATTCCATATCTTTGCAATTGTGAATAGTGCTTCAGTGTACATGGAAGTGCAGTTGTCTCTATAGTGTGATGATTTAGATGCCTTTGGGCATCTAACTATACCAAGGAGTGGTATAGTTAGATCATATGGTAATTCTATTTTTCATCTTATGAGGAACCTCCATTCTGATTATCATAATGGCTGTACTCCCACAAGCAGTATAAAAGTGTTCCTTTTTCCTTATATCCTTGCCAATATGTGTTATTTGTTTTATTGATGCTAGCTGTTCTGACTGAGGTGAGATGGAGTCTCAGAGTAGTTTTGATTTACATTTCCCTTATGGCTAAGGATGCTGAACATATTTTCGTATACTTATTAGCTGTTTCTATTTCTTCTTCTGAGAGCTGTCTGTTCAGTTCCATTGCTCAATTATTGATTGGATTATTTGGGGGGAGGGTAATTTTTTGAGTTTTTTTTATATCCTAGATATGAATCTCCTGTCAGATGTATAATTGGCAAAGACTTTTTCCATTCTGTGGACTCTCTCTTTATTATTTCTTTTGCTGTGCTTTTAAATTTCATGTAGTTCCATTTGCCAATTATTAATACTCTTTCCTGGGCTACTGGAGTCCATTTAAGAAAGTTCTTGACTCTGCCTATGTGTTGAAGTGTGTTACCTACATTTTCTTCTAGTACTTTCAAATTTTCCAGTTTTACATTAAGATCTTTGATCCACTGTGGATTGATTTTTTGTACAGGGTGTGAGATAAGTATCTACTTTCATTTTTCTACATGTGGATAGCCAGTTTTCCCAGCATCATTTATGGAAGAGGCTGTAGATATGTTGGTTTATGTCTAGGTCCTCTATTTGATTCCGTTGATCTTCATGTCTGTTTTTGTGCCAATACCAAACTGTTTTTGTTACTGTGACCCTGTAATAAAATTTGATGTTAAGTATTGTGATGCTTCCTGTATTGCTTTTTCTATTTAGGATTGCTTTGGTTATTTGATGTCTTTTGGGCTTCCATTTGAATTTTAAGATTTTGTTTGTTTTTGCATTTCTTTTTTTTTCTTTTTTTCTTTTTTTTTTTTTTTACTTTTTTTTTGAGACAGGGTTTCGCTAAGTTACAGACCACCTCTGGTCTTGAACTTGTGATCCTCCTGCCTCCGCCTCCCGAGCCGCTAGGATTACAGGCGTGCGCCACCGCGCCCGGCTTGTTTTTGCATTTCCATGAAGTATGTTTTTGGAGTTTTGATGGTGATTCCATTGAATCTGTAGATCACTTTTGGTGATATAGTCATTTTCACAGTATTAAATTCTCCTAATCCATGAACAGGGTAGGTCTTTCTATCTTCTAGTGTCCTCTTCAATTTCTTCTTTTAGTGTTTGGAAGTTTTCATTGTAGAGGCCTTTTGGTTACTTAGTTAGATTTATTCCTAGATTTTTTTTTTTTGAGATTATTATGAATGGGATTGTTGTTTTGATTTCTTTCCCATCCTGTTTGTTATTAGTATATAGTTGTTGTCACTGTTGTTCTTAGGTGCCGGCGAGTCAGTTTCTGACTCATAGCGACCCTCATAGGGTTTTCAATGGCTGACTGTTTCGGAATTGCCTTAGGAGTGGATTGCCAGGTCCTTCTCCCACTTTTGCGGTGCCAGGAATTGAATTCAGGACCTCACAGACTGCAGCGCAGCACTCTACCAACTGAGCTAAATCCCAGCCCATTAGTATATAGAAATGCTATTTATTTTTTAATATTGATTTTATATTGCTACTTGATTTGCTATATTGATTTAATATTGCTACTTGAATGGAGGTACTTATGAGATCTAAGAATTTTCTGGTGGAGTCTTTAGGGTCTTTTAATATAGGTCATGTCATCTTCAAATAGGGATAATTTGACTTTATTGTTTCCTAGTTGAATCCTTTTATTTCATACTCTTGTCTTACTGCTCTGGCTAAAATTTCACTCACCATATTGAATAAGAGTGGAGAGCATTAGCACCTTTGTCTCATTCCTGATTTTAGAGAGAATGCTTTCAGTTTTTTCCCATTTAGTATTATATAGTTTATAGTTTGTCATGGGCTGGGGATTATCTCAGTTGGTAGATTGCTGCCCCATAATTCCTAAGGACCCAGATATGATCCCCAGCACTGCAAAAATGGGAGAAAAATATGCCAATCCAGTCCTAAAACCAATCCCAAAACAATCAGCCATTGAAAACTCTATGAGGGTTGCTATGAGTTGGACATAACTCAACAGCACCTAACAATAACATAGTTTACCATATATTGCCTTTGTGGTGTTAAGGTATGTTCCTTTTATTTCTAGTTTCCTTGGGCTTTTATCATGAAGGGATATTATACTTTGTCAAAGGCCTTTACTGCATCTACTGAGATGATCATGTGTTTTCTATCTCTGAATCCATTGATGTGTTATATTAAATTTATTGATTTTTGTATGTTGAACCAGCCTTGTATCTTTGGAATGAAGCCCTCTTGATCATGGTGTCTGATCTTTTTTATGTCATATTATATTTGGTTTGTAAGTATTTTTTGAGAACTTTTGTGCCTATGCTTATCAAAGAAATTTGTCTATAGTGTTCTCTTTTTTGTTGTGTCATCTGTTTTTTTTAGCAGGGTGAAACTATGTTCATAGAATGAATTTGGGAGTATTCCTTCCTTTTCTACTTGATAAAATTGTTCGAGGACCATTGGTGTTAATTCTTCTTTAAAGGTTTGGCAAAATTTGACTGAGAACTCATCAGGTCCTGGGCTTTTCTTTTGGGGGAGGTTCTTTATTAGTGCATCAATTTCATTACCTGTTATAGGTCTGTTTGGGTTCTTTATATCCTCTTGATTTAATTTTGATAGGTCATATTTGTTAAGAGATTTGTCTGTTGTTTCTATATTTTCCTCCTTTTGGGAGTACCAGTTCTTGAAGTAATCTCTGATGATTCTCTGTATTTCATTTCTATCTGTTGTGTTATTGTTGTTGTTAGATGCTGTGGAGTCGGGTTGGAGTCATAGTGACCCTACATACAACACAACGAAATACTCCCTGGCACTGTGCCATGCCCTACCCCTTATATTTCCACCATCTTCCAATAGTGCCAAGCTGGAGACCAAGCCTTTAACACATGGACCTTTAGGGACCTTCAGATCCAAACTGTAGTGTTGAGTGTCTGAGTTCTTGAGTGCTGACCATGTGCCATGTTCTAAATGTCCCATGTGTATTAATTCATTTGATCTTCAAAACAGCTTACCAGATAGGAGAAAAAAATGTGCAAAAGTAGCCAAAACAAGAAACAAAGAACAAAAACCTGAGACAACACTGCAAGACTTTTAAACGTATTTAAAAACTATGGTAATTATCAGAATATGGTTTGAGCATCAGAATGTTGTTGTTAGGTGCCATTGAGTTGTGTCCGACACATATCGACCCTCGTAGGGTTTTCAGTGGCTGATTATTTCAGGATTGCCTCGGGAGTAGATTGCCACATCCTTCTCCCATGAGCATCAGAGTAGACAGGCTCAGTTCACCCACTATTTTCTATTTAAAATTGACAGGTCAGATTAATTAATTGTTAGATTAATTAATGTTAGAATAGGGCACATTGAATTGGAAGAATATAGAAACTGCCCCTTACCTGTTACAGTGAAGGATATGAAAGACATGATGTACTTAAGGAGCTAAAAAGTTTTAAAAGGGCAGCTCGAGAAGACAAAATCAAGTATTCTAATGACATGTGCAAAGAGCTGGAGATAGAAAATAAAAAAGAAAGAAGACACTCTGTTTTTCTCAAGCTTCCATAATTAAAGAAAAAGAATACAACCCTTGAGTGGTAATAGTGAAGGTTCCTACAAGGAAAGTATTAAGGGACGTAGAAAACATCAAAAAAAGATGAAAGGAATACACAGAATCATTATGCCAAAAAGAATTGGTGGATGACCAACCATTTCAAGAAGTTGCATATGACCAGAAACCAATGGTACTGAAGGAAGAAATGGAAGCTGCCTTGAAGGAATTGGCAAAACACAAGGCTCCAGGAATTGATGGAATACCAATAGAGATGTTTCAATAAACAGATGCAGCACAGGAGGTTTTAATTGTTTATGCCAAGAGATTTGGAAAACAACTACTTGGCCAACTGAATGGAAGAGGTCCATATTTGTGCCTACTCCCAAGAAAGGGGGTCCATCCAAATGTGAAAATTATCGGACGACATCATTAATATCACACACAAGTAAATTTTGCTAAATTCAAACCAGTAGGGAAAAAAATAATTCAATAAATACTGTTGGGATAATCGACTATATACACACTTGGAAGATAGGAATTCCAGATTAGTTAAGGACAAATCCAATATTAAAAACATGTTTAGAAACTTGGCCTAAGAAAGGCCTTCATAAATAAGACTTGCTTGGCAACACACTGACTTTGAGCACATCATTTAGCTTTCTGATGTTCTTTGGGGAGGGGTTGTTTATTTAGTTGGTTATTAAACAGAAAAAAAAATAAAGAGAGAATCATTCAATAGACCAGGAATGATAATGGAATTATAAAATTTACTCAGATTTGGCAGAGTTTAAAACTCATTAGTTCCATTAAGCTTTGTGGTTTAGGAGTTGTATCCAATTCTGCATACCCCAGTCCCTTGGAAGTATTGAAATTTTACTTTTTCCTGCAGTAACAACATAATTGAGTC